>JAAAKQ030058478.1:0-34853 GCA_010016005.3 Zanna intricata
ATAACAAAATTCTTCTACCTCAGTAATCTTTTCTCTTCCTATTTTTATGTTCAGTGGTCCATCTACATTATTTCTACATTTCATCTTTCTCCTTATGAAGTATTTTAACATTATCCTCAACTTCTCTCATTTTACCAATCCCTTTCGATTTATCTCATGTTAATGCTCTTCTTAAACATCATATATTGATGCATATCAGTATACTTTCTTTCTTAATCTTTCCTTTCTTTTCTAAATCTTCAATATCCTGTATTATTCCTTCAACCACCTTTCCCTAGCTTTTTGAGTTTCTCTCCTTAACTCATGGTTTAATTTACAATACATCACTTTTTCATTTTCTCCTACCTTATCCTTATTAAGTTATCCTTATCCTTGTCCATTTTCTTTAGTTTGTCTGTAATTACCTGCAGTTTCTTCTCTCATAATATCCTAGTTCTTCTTCTGTGTTTTTTACTATGGTATTTTTTATTCTCATCCAGGTCTTCTCAATATTCTCATTTTCCTTTTTACTTTCTTTAATTGCCTTAGCAAGATTTTCTCCCACTGTTTTCTCATCTAATTTCTTCAACTTATTTTAAGTTCCATTTCTTAACTACCTTTGCTTTCCCTACTTCCTTTAAAGCTATTCTCATTTCCATCATAAGTAGCAAATGGATATTATTGATATCTGCACCTGTTAGTTCATTAGCTCTCTAAATGGTATTCCTATATCTTTCATCAACTAAGATATGGTCTATCACGCTAACTGAAAGCATGCTTTGATCCCATGGATACCCACATATATCTCTTTCTTTCATGATTTTTGAACCAAATTTTGGTTATAAATATTTTTTTCTATAGGCAGAAATCTACTAATCCATTCCCCCTTTAATTCCTTATCCCTAAGCCAAATATTCCTACCAGACTCCCTTCTTCACTTTCTCCAACCACATTATTCCAGTCTGCCATCAGTACTTTACAGCAATCATTTTCTGATTTGGTTACATCTTCAAAACTCTCATACATCTCTTCAATATCTTCTTCTTCATAATTCAATGTTGGGATATATATTTGTTCTATACCTAAATCTTCTGGTAACATCTTAATCTTTAACGATATTAATCTTATCATTACATAATAAACTATCTCCATTCATTTTGCTACTTCATTCTTTATAATTATTGCCTCTTCATTTTTTTTTCTTTCAGAATAAAAATTGTAAATTCACTCTTCATATCACGCAGTCCTTCCCACCTTACTTCATTCAGTTCTAATATATCATTTTATTTATCTTCATTTCCCTTTTAAGGTTTTTTAACTTCCACTCTGTAACAGTCTTGTCATTCCAAGTTCCTATACACTATCAGTCTTTTAACTTCTTCTATTGCTTCTCCTGGAAATCCACTTTTGGAGACAGTTTCCCTCCCCCCCCACTCCAAGGCAATAGAGTGCTATACTCACTACCCTCTGAGGAGGCTGTTGTCACTTGAAATGGGGTATTTCTTTATAGCAGGAGTAAATCCTTTCATTTGTAAGCCACTTGTATATACTAGCAATTAATATATGCCATCATTGCCCTTTCTTTATAAGGAGTGAATATCATGTTTTCCCTTCACTAAATTTTTTATATTAAAAGGGGTTTTTCCTGGGTTCTCAAATACTTTTAGAGAGGGAATCTAGCCCTCTTGTCAGAATGCATGCCTAATGCATTCATCTACATAAATCTAATGCATTCAGCTTTACTCATACCAAATAAAAGTTATTACCTCAATATACTTCTACAACATAAAATTTGCAAACATACCAAATTTGACAAAAACATCTATTAATAACAGATTATCTATTTGTTTCAAGAGGGTTCGGTTAAAATTACTGTTAATAATTCCATTAATTACTGAGTCATTAAGTTAATCCTAAAAAACATCTACTAGAAGCTTAATTTCCATTTGCATTAAAAGTGTAAGTAAGTAGTGAAAGATTTTTTGTATATTTCAAAAACTTTTATTGTGAATTGTCATATTGAACAGTAATATTTATTTAAATTACATTTGTTCTGATAATTCTTTTGTGCATAATTTTTGTACATTACCTATAAATATCAACTATTTGTCCCAGCTGTTTTGCTTTGCTACAAATTTTTCAATCGAAGTTGTTGTTGTCAAATTTAGTGTGTTCATAAATTAGATATCATTCGACTATTGAAATTATGAAAAGTGATATGTTGACTATAAATGTATAATAGATCATGATCATAAATAATCCAGTTCTACTTCTAAGCTAGTTGAAGTGATTGTGAATAAAACAATGATAGTTACTACTGTAGTTGTTAGACCTATGGAGCCTCAATGGAAGCACTACCCCCAGGTATTGAAGGATAAGCATGAGGCCAACCTATCGAGAAAACAGCCAGATTATCTTTCAGAATAAGCTTCAAGGTTCGGTAAAAACGACCAAGGAAATAGGAAACTATTTTCATGTTGCTCTTTGCAAGAAATACACGAAGAGATTTCGTATCATCAGATAGTCTGAAGATAATAAATATATGGGAGACCCCAAGAGGATTGGTTGTCATCGCTGATGACAGAGAGAATGTAAGGGTTATCTCTGAATCATTAAAGGCTGAAAAAGTAGAGGTAAGGGTTGATCCTACACGTAAACGATGACAAAGAGTTGTTGTCTATGACATGGATCATTGTCCCTTTGACGATGAGTTTTATGACTCTTAGTTACGGAGCAAAATTACTTCAATTTGTTGAATGTTTAATTTCAGGCAGTTGAATGCTCAGAGTGCTTACATTGCATAGATTGAATTAGGTGAGTTTGTAGAGCAAAGGAATCTGGATGTGAGCTTTTTGCAGCATTCTTATGTTGTGGTGGGTGATCTACCAAGTTTTAGTAATTGGCACAATTTTCTGTCTGGTCCTATTAGTATGTCTGCAATTCTGTGCAGGAAACATTTGGATTGTGTCTGTTTGGCAGCTCTCTGATTTTCACCATGTTGTTGTGACGTTCGTTTTTTCAATTTAGTGACTCTGTTGAGCATCATTTAGAGAAACAGGACAGAATTGTCCGATTTGTTAGTGGCAGTCCTATTCTAATCAATACAGACATTAATGCAAATCTTTACGGTGGCATAATACTTTTACAGATGAGAAAGAGGAGTTGATGTAGAGTTTTACTGTACAACAAGGTCTTGAGATTTATATACAAGAGAGTCTTGTGATTTATACAAGGTCTTGTTTTGGGTGAGTTGTTAACCTTCGCAGGAGTGATGTATGGTAGAAGGTTCTTTGCTGGCACAAATATAGATGTGAATATTTTGAAAGGAATATTCCAGGAACTGTAATCAAAGGACAGTAGTTGACAACTATTCCAGTCATCACCGTTTGATTGTGTTTCAGAACGCGAATGTCGACGATGAGGTATACCGATGTAGTGTTCTTGTACAGCACGGGCGTTTCCTGTACAGGAGGACAGACTGGCAAAAATTTGTTGATATATTATCAGCAAGAATTCGAGCCTTAGGCCAGAGTTTGGAAGTTATAGATTTGAAGGAATTGGCAGAGAGGCTTTCTCTTGCTTATGATGATGCTGCAGAACACTCTATCCCACGTACTTATTGCTCCATGGTGGACGAGAGAGTTTTCTGATCTGAAGCGGTCTGTGAGTTGAGTTAGGCGAGCTTCTCAACTTGAGGGCGACCCTAAGTAATGAGCGGAACTTGCTTCTGAGTATAGGGATTTGAGGACCCGGTATTTTCATGTGATCGAAAGCTAAAAGGAATTCTTGGCGTTCTTTTGTGCAGGATCAGGATAATAAGGATCCCTGGCGGCGTTTATACGAGACATAAACGAAAGAAAGACATTCTTTTATCTGCTTCCTCGATTCAGCATAGTGTACTGATTGACAAAACAGAAATATTGCACACTCTGTTGAATGATTTACTGACAGATGATGATGTGGAGAGTGAGTGTCAGTATCGTCTGTGTGTTAGGCGTGAGGGCGCTGCTTTTCGTTTGGGTATATTATCTTTGCAAATTACTGAGGCTGAGATCAGCAGATCGTTTGCAGTTTTGCAAGGCACAAGGTTCCTAAGTATGACAGAATCACAATGGAACCCCTTGTTCACTCATTGGGCATAAAGCGAAGGTGCAGTAACGAAGGTTCTGAATAGAAGGTTCTAGAATAGCTTTTTGCTGGTTATTTTGTGCTTTATTGGAAAAGAGATGTGATTAACCTTCTTTTTAAAGGTGGTGACAAGGCTCTTACTGAGAGTTAATCACACAGGCCTTTGATGCTTCTGCCAGTGCTTGGTAATGATTTGAGAAGGTGCTGTATTTGAAGATTAATGGAAGGTTGGCACACGAAATCTCTTGATGGAGAACCAAAATGGTTTTCAACCGGAAAAAGGTATGCAATTTTAAGAGGTATGGAAAAGGAGGATGCAATTTTAAAAGTGACTGACATCATTACTAACTCTAACTCTGACTATGTCCTAGATATATATACATACATACATACACATATATGTGTACGCATGATGGATCGGGATGCTACAAAGTTACTTTTGTCACTGTTATGTAGTACTACTGATGGTGGCACTGAGGTAGGTATACAAGTGGAGAATCAACACAAAATGGTATTTAGCCTCGAGAAGACCACCATAATTCTGCTGAAGGCCCGTTCGTTGTTACGTGGCGAGCCTGTTTTTTGATGACCGTCTATGAGCACTTTCAGTGTCGCTAAGAAGGCTTGTGATGCTTTCTTCACTATTCGTTGGGTGGTACATCCCGATGGAGGACTAAATTTAAAAACAATGAAAATTTTGTATAAAGGTAAATGCAGGCGATATGCTTTATGCATCACATGTTTAGGCAAACAGAATGAGGTATAAAAGCTACTGCGATATTCTGCTGAGGACTCACCGTCTCCTGTTACTTATTGTGTCGGAGGACTATAGGACTATTTAACATGAGGCAGTTCTAACTATTGCGGGTGTTAAACCAATTGACGTCCTTGCGTCGGAATGTCAGTTACATTACATTGCGAAGAAGTCGGGTAAACTGACCGAGCAATCCTACTGATGGGCATAACGCCCAGACATCTATCCCACCATGAGAAAAAACCATGTGTGGTATATGCACGATCTCTTTCCTTATGGATCTCCCAAACCAGCATTAGACTCAGTCCCTTTCAGAGTATGGCACATTTCGGGACAGCCTGGCTCGATTTGTCTTGATTGACTCGGGTCAGTGCTCTCAATGCTTAGTATCGAATGATGCATGTTTTGCTGTAAGTCTGCTCAAAATATGAATTTAGTCGAGCAGATGTGGTCAGACTCCCTGACCACATCTTTGAGGGTATTAGTTTGAATCTTGATCTGCAGACTAACTGAAAAATTAGAAATGAGTGGTACATTGGTGAAAGTTAAGTTTTCTGGTGCTCAAAAGGATTGCAGAGGGTGTTTAGTGTGGAATAGTAACATGGGTGGCTAGGGAACCGCTTAGGTATTTTCCGTCATAGTAGGTGCATTAGCCTACTGGGCTGGTCTAGTGGTTAATGCGACATTGCAAATCAGCTGATTTTGAAGTCAAGAGTTTTAAGCTTCAATTCCTAGTAAAGGTTTTTTACGGTTTTGAATACTACATTGTGGATATCGGTATTCTTGGGTGGTTGGGTTTCAATAAACCACACTTCTCAGGAGTAGTTGATCTGAGATTGTACAAGACTACACTTCATTCACATTCATACATATGCTCATTCATCCTCTGAAGTAATACCTTATGGTAGTTCCAGAGGCTAAAAAAAAAACAAAACACAGAGTAGGTGCATTTGGTAATTGTTCTGGGTTGTTTTTTGGCATGTTCATGGGTGGATTTATTGGTAATTTTCGATGCTTTGGTATTGGCTATCAGAATTTTTTTTTATTCAGTTTAGGTGAGTTTGAAAAATATATTTTGTTAGTTGATGGGTTTGATCATCAATCGAAATGTCTTTCAAGGCATTTGATAGATGATCCATACTGAAAGAGGCCACACTAATGACTGAAATATGTAATCAGATATTGAGGCTCTGGGTTTCAATTAATAACACTTCTCAGGAGTGGTCGACCTGAGATTGTACAAGACTACACTTCATTCTCATTCATACACATCATCCTCATTCATCCTCTGAAGTAATACCTTAGGTAGTGGAAGATGATCTCCAGTAAAGCCCATCAGGGTTAGGAACACACCTTGGGATAATCACAAGGTGTCTTCCCCTATAGGTTCAGGATGGATTGATCGTTAGGACCAGTTGCATACAACTGCACATATAAGTAGTCATGATTATGTAGCAAGAGTGATTCATCAACCACTATTGACAGGATAATAAATCTATAGAAGCCATACTATGTAAATGAGATGGAAAAGATAATTGAAATTTGCATTGTGTTGGAAATTTAAATTAGGAGTTAATATCTGAGATATTCTAGGAAAAAATATGATGATGTTATTGAATATCTTGTTTTTTCTTACAGCCGTGCATCTCAATTCAACTATTTAATAATTATTGTACTGTGTTTTCTTTTTGTAATATTCTATTATTTTTCTTTAAGACTGAAAATATCAAACTTTATTGGAACAGAATACTAAGAAAGGACAGGACCGTAAGTCATAATAAGCCAGATATTGTATAAACAGGTAAGAAGAGAAAAATCCACTCCTTATGAATGTAATTGTGCCCCTGGCAAACAATTTCACAAAAGAAGAAAGCAAAAAGATATTTGCTGTTCACAGATGAGAAAAAAGATATATGGCATCAGAATGAGGTTAGCATGGTGTCAATAGTGACAGGTGCTATGGTAGAAATCCCTGTAAATCTCAAGAACTGCCTTATGAAACTGGGTATCAATCATAATGACATGATTAGGCATATTGTTAGTGATCAACACAATTAAGAAGTACAAAAGTTACCTTAGTGATTTCTTGCAGAATGCCTGCCAAAACATGACTAAACCCCAGTGATCAACTCAAATCAGTGACTGTGAAAACCAACAACAATAATTATAATAACTGTCTTTATTACAGGGACTATGAAGACATGTAACTTGGACTCCTCCAACAGATGTTTTATTGTGCTACATGTTAAAAATGTTCTGTTATGTTGTTTGTATATCTACTGCAATATGGTCTTAGTTAAAAAATCTTTCATCTCAAAAAAATAAAAGAATAATTAAAAATTATGTAAATATTAAAAATACAAAAGATATAATAAAGCTGTAATTTAAAGTAAATAATCAAATGCAATAATAAAAATAAAAAAAAAAACTGAAAAGCATTTGAATTAATGTCATCGATTAATTAGGTTTTAATAATTCAGTACACAAATTTTTTGTCCAAATATAACAAGATTTGAAGTATTATTAACTTGATTGATTCAGATCAATTTGTATCACAATTGACTATTAATTATGTATTAGTCATTTTTTTTTGTAACTGATAAAACTCTGCTCTGGCTTGAAGAAACATAATTGTTAAGATAATGACTATCTCTGTTTTATACATTTTGAGTGTATTTTCATTGGAAATGGTAATATTTCAAAGTTATTATCAAGCACAACACATTTTATCATTATCATAATTGTTTTTAACCTATTGGAAATATGTACTTGTATATGATATTAAATTGAACCAGCTACATACATAATAACAGCTTGTAACAAAGTCAGGTAAAAGTTTTTCCATTTTTAAATTTAATTTCTTACTATTAACAATTAGATTATGTTCACTAAAAATTGTATTGTAAGTATTTGTCTTCAAATGTGGAAATAGTTGAAAATAAATTGATAATAGTGTTGTATTCCTATTTCTTTATTCAATTTTTATTTATCATATTTGTTTATTTGCATGATCAATAATACAGCTGCAACATTAAAACAATTTTATCATATTAAAAAGAAATTAATAACTAACTTCATTAAATCAGCTAATGATATATTGATAAAAACAAAAAAAAAAATAGGAACCTTACTATGGTTGTAATAATATAAGCATCAGAAATCAACTAAAAAAAGAAAAAAAAAAAGGATATTTTACAGAAATATAACTTTTATATGTATATTTACCTAAATATTATTTATTTAGTCAGTTATGTAATTGTTCAGTTGTCAGACATTTCACAGTTTTTCATCTTAAAAAGTTTAAAAATTTTAAAATTATTTTAATGTATTAATAGTAATTTCTAAATTTAGAATAAATAATAATTCAATATTATTTAAAAAGTCAACAAAAAAATATGTTATTAAAGTAAATATGTTTACACAGCATTTAATTTAAAATATTTACTAAAAGAAAATTCATTTATTTACATTGCATTTCACCAATATAAAATAGATACAAATTATTACATCTATTACAAAATTTTGTATAATCACTCTCCTTGAGTTCCCATCCTTACTTTAAGAATAATAGTTTTAAGTTCATACTTTAAATTAAAATTGATAGTATTCTTAAAGAACTTTGAGAATGCTCAATATCAGATCAAAATAAAATATTTTATGTAAAAATAAGGCTAAAAAATGTAAGTTAAATTTTATGATTTTATAAAAAAAAACTTCTAAAACGATAGCATTTAATTCAAACTACCAACAATCACAAATCTTTCATTTTGGACCAACTTCAAGAAGTGGAAATTTAAGAAAGAGTTTAATAGAATTACTTTTTATTTTTAGGGCACTTGTATTCTTTTGTGTTTATTTTTTATATATTTCCAAAGTTTGTTACTAATAATGCTTCCAAAAGATTTTTCAGAGTTTTTATTCAGCATTTTTGTGAGTTGTGGTATTAGTGTAATAAAAAAAATGATGCCTCCTTTGAAGTTGTTGGCAAATCTCTTTAGGGTATGACTAAATCATAATATTTGATCTATAGCATACAATATATATATATTTTGTAGTATCTTTTCATTTAGTATCTTACTTTTTTAAAATATTATATTTGTCAAATTCAAATTGTTAATGTGATTGTTATTATCTATACAACATTTTGATACAGTGGTAATATTTTTTATAAAGATTTTTTTGAAAGCAATTAACTCAATCTTGTATTGTGAAATTTATAAACACATTATAGTAATAAAAATATATTAAATAAACAAACACAGCACAGATAAAATACATTATTCAGTCAGATACTAAAGGGGTTTTATTATTCTTGAGATAGGTATTTTTCAATAACATGATCATTTATAAGACCATACACAAGAAAGAAGCTAAATAATTTTTTTTAATCTGTAAATATTTTTCCATTTGTTTAAAAATTGGATAATTTTAATACATTCATTTAATTCAATATTATTTTGAGTATGATAAGTGATAGTAAAGTAAGGCCCTATTTTAACTTCACCCTTTCATAATCTCATTTTTTTGTTTACAAATATGTTTGTGCTCTTTTTATTGTCAAACATTTTTTCTACAACTGACCAGAGATCATTGTTTTTTGGACCACTACTACAGGTCCCTTTGTGGACAAACTTATCCCCACAACTCCAGTGGCAAGGTGATACAAATCTGGCAACATCTTTTATTCTTATTCTATCACAATAAACTAGTTTCAGGGACTGACCTTACCTGCAACTGTGCTGGATATTAGTGAAAGGGAGCTTGTTCCTGGCTGCAAGTGAGTGGTCCTATCCTATGTCAAGAGAATTTTAGATGTCAGATTGACCCAGGTTTTAACCTGGCCTGATAACTAACATTAGACTGATGAGGCTGTTGTGTCTAAGAGTGGAGGAATAGTACCAAATGTACATAATATTTTGTACATAACATTTTTTATAAATACATAATGTAATTAGAAAAAAACTAAGAAGATACATTGGAAGACTGTCCTTGACAGTCATCAGTCAGTGTCTGGTATCTGAAGAAAGCAATGAATACAATGTTCTTAATGGAGTAAGATGATATTTTTTACTATGCAAACCTTCTTCAGTTTGTTAAAGCATTATTTTAATTTTTACTTTCTTAATTCAAGGGGTTTTGCTTTTGAATTCAATTTGTTAAATTAAGTAAAAATAAGCAAGGTCTTCAGTTCATAGAACTGTAGTAGTAAATTAAAAAAAAAAAACATAAACACAAAAACGTTATTTGTTTTTTTTTTATACCCTGTGCCCTAAAAAAATCAATAATGTAACATATTAGAAAAGATTAAGTATATACTCATATACTTATTAAAATTAAAAACCCAAATTATAAAATAAACATGTTAAATATTAAATTTTTTTTGTGATAATATCAGCCACAATTTTTAATTATAAGTAAAATTTTTTCAAGACTTGCTTACAGATTATTAATTCACCACCAACAACATTACTACATCTATATAAAGTGTTTCCTTCAACAAATTAAAGCTGTGCAAACAAAACTCAACAAAAATAAACTTAAGTATGAAAGGAAACTTTAATCTTATTATATAATCACAACTAGTTTACAACTTTTTATAAGCTAGATTATTATTTAATATAAGATTGTGAAACAAATTAAGAAACTTAATTTTGCTAAATACTATTTTGTACAGGCATTATGCTTTATTCAATCTTAACAAAGATTCAATGTTTAACAATTTAAATTTATTACCTAATCAATCTAATTCGATAGATTTGTCTGAGAATGATTCTATTTTAATTTTTTTCTGAACTGCTGTGTATTATTTATACTTCTCAGTCACTGAAAGGTGAATACTGGTTTATGCCATAGAATAAACAGACAAACCATTTTTAAATGAAAATGAAAAAATGGATTTTTCTGCATATTTTGACAAATGCTCTATATAAGCTTATTATATTAAAAACCAAACATACACACTCACATCGAATGTCCATAAAGACAGAATATTCATTTCATTAACTTTGCTTCATTGATTACAAAAATGGATTGTTTATCAATTTTATAGGTACTTTATTTTGAATGAATAATTTGATAAGCAAGTGATAATATAAACATAATAGTACATTATGATATAATTTATAAACATAATTACTTAAAACAAAATTTTTTTGAATACTGAATAATTTTTACCCACGTTGGAACGGAGACTGTATATGCTTTTGGGTAAAGGGTTTTATGTTGTGTGTGTGTGTGTGTGTGTGTGTATCTACCACCATTTTCCTCAAAAACTACTATACCGATTTTGATGTGGTTTTTTTGCATTACATAGGTATCACCTCAGAGCAGATTCTTAGATTAGTTTTACGGTCATGGGTTACCATGACTGTGCTGCGGTATATGTGTACTCTAAAACAATTGGGTCAATTTTGATGTCTGCATCAAAATCGACTCAAATGTAATCAACCCCCTATGTAAAATCAAAATTTTGATTTTACATAGGTATCACCTCATTGCATTACATAAGTATCACCTCAGAGCAAGTTATAAACTGCCAGGGGGCAATGCAGTACATATGTTTCTTCAAAACAGCTTTTGAATGTTTTGAATAGTTTACTTCTTGCAGGAGAAATGTATTGTGTTTTAATAGATCCCCAGTTTCTATAATGTTTACATTTCTCTTAGTAAATTTCCAAAATCTCAAGGATGTATTAACATCATAATTTGAGGATATTAAGAATGATAAATTTAGAATCAGAGTAAATAGAAAATGTTTAATATTCATTCCCTCTATTAAGATTACATACCTCTACTAAGATAACATACATACCTCTATTAAGATTAGTTTTAAATCAATAACATTGATAAATATAATTTTTGTTTTCTAACATGTGACACAGGATTTTAATGTGTTTCTTGATGCTGAAAATGAATATGAACTCAGAATCTTTCTATCACCCACCATTTTGAAAAAATTAAAATTTTAATTGAAGGATTTTTTTCATTTTTCAACATACATTTACCATTTTAAGCACCTATACTCTATTTTTTAGCTCATTTTTTATTGTTTAACTTAGTTAACATAATTTTTAAGCTATAAATAAACAATACTAAATAAAGAATTAAATCATATCATAGTCACATATTACGACATCATATCATAATACTGAAGAGTGAACCTTCATGGACAAGATTAATCATGTTTGTGCAGGTCAAAACATATAGCTGAAATCTCAGCTGTGTTGTTTGTATTAAGCACTAGATTTAGGAATGAATTAATTTTTTTCAGCTTTATTGCTGTCTTATGTTTGTTAACAATGCAGTGTCATAATGCCTCAAAATAGTCCCAGATTTTTGTACATCAGGCAGAAATTTCTGAATGTAAGTGAAGAAAAAATAAAGAAGGAATATTTGTTGGTCCTCAAATAAAAGAGTTGGTTAAAGATGACATATTTAACTCAATGTTAAATTATGTAGAAAGTGCATGCAGCTTGGGCTTCATTTAAAGATGTTTGCAAAGTTTTCTCAGCAAACAAAAATTCAGCAATTACTAAATATTGTTAATCAACTAATTACTTCGTACAGAGCTATGGGATGTAATATGTAACACATTTCCTCCACTCACATCTGGATTTTTTCCTGGACAATCTCAGAGACATAAGTGACAAACATGGTGAACGTTTCCATCAAGATATTTTGCTGATGGAAAGGGAAAATGGAATATTATCATGCTAGCTGATTACTGTTGAACATTAATTCAGGATGTTCCTGAGGCTATTTATAAAAGAAAAGCATCAGTGAAATCATTCTAACACAGGTATGGCCATGCAAAATTATAAATTTTACAGATTTTAACTAGTTTTTCCTTCAATTTTTTATCACTAATTATCACTCTTCTCTTCTAATTATCACTATCACTCTTATTTAAAACTAAGAGTGATAGAAAAATTGTATTTACACACCTATAATGAACACAAAAAAGCAATTCAAGAAATGGTATCACACGCAGAGAAACATAAAAAAAAAATTTTTTGTCTATCAATGTAATTGAATCTCAAACACTGCTTTTCTGAGAGTGTTAGATAATTCTTTAAATATGTCATTATTTCTAAATCAAAAAAAGATAATAATAAGATTAATTTGTAAATTATAACAATCAATAATTAAAATAATCTTTAATGATATTTTAACATCTATAATAAAATGAAATTTAGAAGACAAAAGATTATCGATTTAATAATATTTTTATAACAATTCTGATGTCATTAATATAAACCATAAATAGAAACTAAGCTAAATTAGCACCTGGTTATACTCCAGCATCCAAAACAATTCATTCTAATAGATATATTACTTCCTCTAAGATATTTTTTTATAAAAAATAAGTAGAGAAAAACATAAGTTATTAAATTAAATTTTCTGTAACATTTAGGTTATAACCAACCAACTGAACTTGAGAAATGAAGAGAAATGAAGCCAAATATAGCATGGCAATTAGTCATATATTTATTAATTCTACCACTAATTACAAGTAAAAAAAGTGAGAAATATTTTACTATCATTTTGGGATCACCTTCTTCAACAATGAAGTGGATTGGAAGTTACTTAGGATTTCTTACATTTTCAGAGTACAATGCGAGTAAGTACAATGTTTAATATAACATTTATCTTCTCTTTTTTTATCTGACAGCAAAGCAGAATAACAAGTTTAAAAATATGAAATCATACAATTAGCTCTGACCATAGAAATACATGAGCTTATCCATGTAATCAATTATTCACAAGTGCACCAAGAGAAAATTTCCTATAAGAACTAAGAAAAAAGCATGTTTCATAACATTTCTATTTAAATTAATTCTTATTTACAACTGTAGGATTATTTTTAATTTTTAAATAAATAAGTTAATTTTATCTTATTGAGTGAATAAATATATGTTTTTAATAGGTAATATGAAAATAGTGTTTATGGGGGGGGGGGGGGGGGGGGACTGAAAGGTGCGGAGTGCACCATTCAGTACCGTCTTTTTGGTTTAACAGGTACCTTGATTAAATCCATGGAACAATTATGATAACTAGTCTAAATTGGTTCTGGGATTTGCAAATTTTTAATCTGTGTCAATATTATTCTTTTGTTCTTCCAAAATTGTTTTTTATCAACACCACTCTAAAAATGGAATCCAAGTTTTTTTATTTAAATTTTTAATAAACCTTCTTGAAACTCTTTAATGTGTTTTAAAGTTACTTTCACTTCATTTAAAACAATTTTTTTTTTACTAATTTAAAAAGAAACTTTGTCTAGTAGTCTTTCAACCACCAATTCAATTATAATAGTCTGCAATGATGCCCAGGGTGGAGGTATTATCTTTTTACAATGGAATCCAATAATTGCCTTTCAAGCTATTAAGTAAATCAAACTCAGGCTTTTGTTCAGAACAAACCTGATTGGTTTTTATGAAATAAAACATTTCTACATTTTGATTCCATGCTACGTGTTTTTTATTCATCTGATATCTCAGATTAAGATTTTAACAAAAATTTGCTGTGTCCACCAATAATTTTACTTTCATAATTAAAATGTTTATATAAAAGTTTAAAAAAAGTAATATTTATACATTTTATTTTATAGTCAAAAAATAATCTCTACAAGCACTGACAAAGGTTTGTACTCATTTTTCTTATCTTTTATATAAATTTTAAAAAATATATGTATATAGTATATAATTTTCTCTTATCCTTTTTGATTAAATTTTTTTATACTCTTTATTCGAAGAATAAATATTAAAAATATCTTAAACAAATACATTAGAATACATGGAAGAAGAAACAAGTACTAAAATGCTGGATGAAAGTAGTGAAAAGTAGAAGACAACAAAACGGATAACTAAATTGTTATAACTAACGGCGTTCTTTGGTGGTTGGGTTTCAATTAACCATATTTCTCAGTAGTCGAGCCAAAGATTGTACAAGACTACACTTCATTCGCAGTCTTACATATCATCCTCATTCATTCTCTGAAGTAATACCTTACAGTAGTTCCGGAGGCTAAACAGAAAAAGAAAGTACCTCCTATACAAAAATAAAAGTATAACTAACGGTACGTAAGTTGGTACAAAAAACTACTAGCATTCAAGAAACATTTGGTACAGTACTAGACAGACTGAAAACATTACCAGTTTAATATAAATGATTTTATAACTAAAAATAAATACGATGCTATTTAATTAAAACTAGTTTACTATATTCCAATCAATATTATTATTTTAAAGCATTTTAAATAATTATTTTTTCTATTTACTTTGTAGCTCGCAAATTCCTAAGTCGCTGTCGTCGGTAGATTCTAAAGAGCTCGTGTCCGATTCTAAATTCACATTTATCACAAAATTATCAATGTGCATATCATTTAAATGTCATCTTCAATGTATTTTTTTTCCAACGTTGAAACATGCTCGCAGGCATTTCTCCAATCAGCTTTAGACACTTTATGAAATTTCTCTTCAGCTAACTTAAGAACGTCCGACATGTTAAGAGTTGTATTTCTTTTAGTTACTTGCCCTTTCAATTGAATCCAAATCATTTCAATGGCATTTAAGTCCTGATGATAAGCCAGCAACCGTAGAGCTGTGTGACCATAATTTTCGAAAATGTCATCTGTTAGAAATTTCTTTTGATTTTCTTTGTGTAATTTTGTAATATAATAAAATTCAGTCTTCATCACAGAGGAGAACAGTTAATTCTTTGTTTGGCTAACCATTTTATCATATCGCTTTTTAAAGAGTTAGATTATGACTCCTTTTGTAACAGAACTATGTGATATGATGCGTTATCCAGTACAATGACCGATCAAGGTGGCATGATGGGAATACACTTCTCCCGTAACCATTTCGTGTACTTTTCAGAATCCATCGATTGTAATAATCTCCTTTCTTATTTGATTCATACATAAGTAAATCATTTTTAATAAATACTTCATTACAGCTGGCATGAATAATTAATGATAGTGTGCTCTTGGATTCTAGTTTTCAGTCCCTCATGAAAGTTTGTTGTGTGTATTTACCCACGATTTTGGTGTCGTTTTATTCTTTGCATTTTAATGTCATGCCGATCTATCAGTATTTTCCGGTTGTCTTCCGCTTTTTTTTTAACCTCCGGAACCACCGTTAAGTATATCTTCAGAGGATGAGATGAATGAATTGTAGCGTGTGTGAAAGATGCCATACCTGACCGAGATTCGAACCCAGACCTCCAGATGAAAGGCCGAGACGCTACCACTTGCGTCATGGAGGCCGGCTCCGTTTTATTTCCTATATAAATCCCATTTTACGTAATATTCTCCTTAAAGATCTTTTACTCTTTTTGAAATTTCATTTTCGCGGGCTTTTTGCATAATTGTCTTCACAGTAGAAACGCATTTTTCGGTTACATGAAATTTATTTATTAAAGGCCTCAAAGCATCCGTGTAAAATGAACCTAAATTTCACACAATACTGGGGCGATTTACACCTTTTCTCGGCAAAACGAACACGGATAGCTCCTCAGTTTCATTTGATTTCTCTTCTGGGAACAATTCTTCGGACCGTTCGTTTTGATACTTTTGTCACTTAGACAACCGTATTCAGCACTTCAGTTTTCCTCACTATTCTGGTTCCGGCATTGTTTTGTAAAAATAAATTGTAAACACTGAATATAAATTCCCTCTCCTGACTATGAACTACTGCACCTTTTCCTCCTAACTCGGGCATTTTAGAAGAAAATAGCTGTACTGAAATATAAAAAATTTACATGAGTGAACTTATGACAAAACCTTAAATGAAAACAATACAACAGCAATAAAAATAAATCAGTAACAGCTACTCACTTCATTAAGTAAAATATACACAGCAATAAATGTTCCTATTATAACCATTTCTAGAACATACTCGTAATTACAATTGATGTGTGACAGATGATTCTTCACAGCACAATGATTAGCGTGATTAAAAATAAGTAAATGAAATTCCTAGAATTGCGTTTTGTGTTATAATTCATAAACAGCATGTTAGTCATGTAAGATTTATGAATGATTATACTATTATTAGTTGCTATACAACAGGAAATAGGGCTAGATCACAACATCAATAAATAATTTAGAATAAAATTCAACAATTACATACACTACAGCAAGTATACCAAACTTGTTTTTTTGTGTATTACCATACCACAAAAGACTTATAGAAAATGACAATGTTTTTAGTTTGCTTGTAACAGAGGCTAATGCATGCAAAATGCTTGTACCTAGGCTTTCAGTCCCTATGCCAACATATGTGCTGGTAAGCCTAATTAATTTGAATTTAACCTGTCATCAACCTAGGGTTAAGTTAATTTTATATCTCTACTTTACATCACATTTCTGACGTACGCAGTTCACTTTCCAAATGCACAGAATATAGCTGTAGAACATACTCATTTGCCTTACAGAAAGGCTCAATCAAAAGACTTGGTAAAATCAATTAAACAATTTATTTTGTAGGAGTTTAGTCATATACATTGCCTACAAACTGGCTGGAATTTTTCTGGTTAAGATCTTATCTCTTACAGAAAATGTACATTTTCTTAATGTAGAAATTTTGTTTGTCTTATAGAACATTTAAAACATTTGTTACTGTAGATAATATTTCTTACAGAAATGAAAATATACATTTTTAATCTTCTATCAAGAGATCTAATTGACATAGAAGTTGTAATAATTTTTAAAAAAACTAATAAAAAAGATAGAATATCTGTCATTTTCAGGTTGATTAATAATGACAAAATTCTAGCCAAATAATGTTGTTTGGTGGGAAAAATGTTTTAATGAAAAGATTTTTAACTAATAAATAGCATGTTTTAGTTTTGCTTTAACAATAATAATAATAATAATAATAACCTTCCTTGAGGTTTGTCTATGAAATGAAAATAACTCATTGAAAAGCATGATAAATCATTATCATTTAAAAATTATAAACTTTCTAAATTAATAGAAGCTGATAATCAGCACAATGTGCTTCTGGAAACCTCAGTGAGAAAAATGCTAATAAGGCCTTAAAGACTTTGGATAAAATAGTTTCATTAAGTTGAAGTGAATAATTCAAAATTTTTAATGATTCTAAAAACTAGCAAATATTTAGTATGAAAGAGGAAATGTATTGTTTTTTATTTATTTTTTTTACAGGTGATTATAACTTTCACTGTGATTGTTTACCTTTTCAAGAAGCATGTTTATGTAATAGCACTTTATACTGTGTAGACAATCAAAACTTTACAATGTGTGTTGAAAGGATATTCAATAATTCAACTCCAGAGAATCAGAACACAAATGAGTACAGTACATCTTTAAACTCATCAGTCTTGACCAGTATCACTGAGATGTGGTTGGGAGATAACGCTTTAGATGATGTGATTGAAAAGAAGTTTAGCAATATTCTTGAAAATGTCATAAATATAACAATCTGCCCAGATGGACCTATAAATGCAGACAAAATTGTGAATGTCGTTTTACATGCACAAAATCTAATCACTTTATCTCTTGTAACTGTTGTAAGTGATAATGTAAGTCTGCTTCCTAAGCCAAAAATATTTAACAAGTTGAAGTATATTACAATAATAGGCAAGTACAGATTTTAATAATTTTTCTATTTTTATCTTAAGTTCAGATTCTAGTATTGTCCAGAACATTATTGTTCAAGATATTTCAGGTACTGTACTGGAATACAAGTAAAACATGAAATTCAGTTAGTAAATAAATTCAGTTTACTGATACTTACCAGGATCGTTGTTTTTTTTTGACCAAATAGCCGAGTTAAAATTAATACTGCAAAATTATCATCAATACCACTCCATTATACTAATTATTAATCAGCATTAATTATAGTTAGAGATAATGTAAACAGACAACTTTGCCGGCCTCCGTGGCGTGAGTAGTAGCGTCTTGGCCTTTCATCCAGAGGTCCCAGGTTCGAATCCCAGTCAGGCATGGCATTTTTCACACCCGCTACAATTCATTCATCTCATCCTCTGAAGATATACCTTTACGGTGGTTCCAGAGGTTAAAAAAAATAAAACAGACAACTTCAGACAATTCCTAACATGATATAACAAGTTTTTATTACAGCAAGATAAAAAAGGCTATGAACATTTTTATAACAGTTGTTACAATAATAACAAGTAGTTAATGATAACAACTAGTGCCACAATTTACAAACTAAAAATATGTTTAATATTCAGTTTTAGTTTAGAACCTTATGAATAATTTTTTAAGAAATTCTTAAACAACTAACTGAAATTTTACCTTACTAAGGTAGTTGTTTCCAGTTTACCTAACTGGAAACAACTAACCTTGGAATTTTATTGAGGCTAAATTGTATTTTCACAAGTATATTAATCAAATTACCAATAAAGCACGCAGAGGCCTTGGTCTTATCATCTGGATTTGTGCATGATTTAATAATGTTTCCATTTGTAATCTTTTATACAAATTCTTGCTGAAGAGTCACTTCAAACACTCATATGTAATATGGAATAGAGAACACTGCTTTTACCTCAGATTTGGTTGAATGATACTTAAACTTAGATGCTTAAACTGGATACGTTTTAAATTTGGAGATTATTTTGTCAATGCTGGTAGGGAGAATATGTTGATGGAATTAAACCTTTTGAGATTGTCCGATTTAAGAACATACTTTGACATGATTTTCTTGTATAAAGATTTGTACAATGAACTTTTAACACACTACCAAGTTATCTTGCCAAACCAAAACAAATCAGTAAGGTCTAATAGACAGTTTGTGATGACGATGGGTTCTACCATATTCATAGTGTACCAATTGCAGTAAAATTTCAAAATAAAATAAACTTTTGGGAAGATGAGAAAACATTTATTGAAAATTTGAAAAAATTGTGTTGACAGATTGATTTTCTTGGAGATGTTACTTCATTGGCTTAGTTTAGATTTTATTTAATTTTTTCAATTTTTTGTCATTTTTTGACTTGTTCATCATACCAAGGCTTTTGTGTTCTGATATGTTAACTCCCCATTAAAATTCCTTGCTGCCTAAAGGCTCTTGTGGTCTAATACCTCCCTGTTCTTTTTCATATGTTCTAATTTTTGTTCTCTTTCTAGTGCTGAATATGTTTGTGTTGTGAGTATTTTTCTTGTAAGTGCAATGAAGTGTTTTTATTCTTGATTTTGATGTTTAATTTTATCTTATATGGTTATCTTATGTGGTATCTTCTGGTGTAAGGCCAATTTTCTTCAGATCCTCTCTTACTTCTCTGATCCTTTGCATCCTGTCTTGGTGTTTTTTGAGTCAAGATTGTACTCTACTAGTCGTTTTGAATCTTGCATCCTCATATGCCAAACAATTCTAATTTCTTCTTATGCATGTTATCAATGATAGGTTATAACTATTTGCGTATGTTTTTTTGGGCACAACCCCCTACTGCCCACCTTTCTGGAACTTTTTACTGATGCAAGTTCTTCCAATTCTTCGATTTTCTGGAGTCTACTTTGATTGTTAGTTCAGATAGAAGAGTGTTTCTATGTGGCTTCTGGTTTTATAATTATGTTATTTTTCCATTTATTGATAGGTATTTCTTATTGTAAGTGTAACAAGTTATTTTTTTAGCTTTAGCTAGTTTATTTCTTCTTATTGGATTCAGGGTTTTCATTTAGGTTGTTAATTATTATTTCTCCAAGGTATTTAAAATGGGTTACTATTTTGATTCTATTACCATTTATGTTTACTTCTTTTAATCATGTTGGTTTATGACATATAATTTCTGTCTGTTTAATGATATCTTGAGGCCAATTTTTATTTGCAATGTTTTGAAGGTCTCATTCCTGTGATTTAACTCTGTTGATGTCATTTGCTAGCAGTGCCAAGTCATCAGTGAAACCAAGAGAATTTTATTTAATTTTTCAGCCTATTCTTACTTTTGGCAGGCATTTTTTGAACCATTCCCTCATTACAGTTTCTAGAGTACAGTTGAATAACAGCAGTGAGAGTCTATTGTCTTGGTGCAATCCTGTTTTGATCTCAAGTGGCTTTGGGAGCTCACCTCTGAATTTACCGCCAACTTAGTGTTTGTGAGAAGCTGTTTTATCATGTTTATTAATTTGGTATGTAGTCCGAGATTTTAGTAGGTTTGGTATTTTAATTTTTAGTAGGGATTCTTTGTGAATGCAGTCATAAGCTTTCTTGAAATCTATAGAAGTTATCCATGTCTTTGTTTCTTTTCCTGTCACAATCCATTATTAGCTTGAGACTCATGATCTCGTCTGGACAGCTCCTCCAGGGTCTGAAACCTCCCTGGTATTCTCCTAGTCCTTTCTTGAGTTGTGAACCAATCCTGTTGAGGATGATTCTTGAAAGAATTTTGTATGTTGTGTCTAGGAGTGAGGTTCCTCTGTAATTGTTAGGCTCTGTTTTGTTCCCTTTTTTGTGTAGCAGAGGGATGAGGGCTTTGTCCACTGTTCTGGTAGTTCTTCTTTGATCTAGATGTTGACATTCTTTTGAGAAAGGCAATTTTTGCTAACCTTACTGCAAGTTTCCAGTTCTCTACAAAAGTTTGATATTCTCTTACTAATTCTTCATCTCACTCATGCTTGGAGACTTTCTTTTATAGTGGGAGGGTTGTTGTTTTCATGTGTGGTTATTGGGGTGTTGGTACTTAAGTTTAGGAGTTCTTCGCAATTTAGAAGTTTGTTGAAATATTTAGCGAGGATTTCCACATTGTCTTTATTGTTATGGGCCAGTTCACAGTTTTCATTCTTTATTAGTATGGTTGAGGATTGTATATTTTGAGCTGATTTTTGAAGATTTTGTAGTAGTCTCAACTGTGTTTTATTGAATTCTTCTTCTATTGACTTCAGTGTGTTTTTATGGTGTTCTCTTTTTATATTCTCCTTAGGGTTTAGGTGGTTTCTTTTCTTTGTTGCATTAGATTCTGGAAGAATGATTCTGATTTTTGGGGTTTGTAGAATAGTTATGCTTGATGTCTTTTCTCCTGTTTCATCATGTTTGCTGTTCCACCATTGATGTTTTTTACAAGATTTTACTGGGGTTAATGCTGCGATTTTTTAAGGTTGTTGACTAGATCTTCAAATTTATTTGAAATCATTAGTTTTTTGATTGCTTTTTGGAAATTTTCATTCTTGATTAGTTGGTTAGGGTCCATTTTTCTTTTAGTTTTAGGGGCTTGGTTATGTCACTTTCTTTGGGGATTAAATTTAATTATCACTTGTAATGATAAGGACCTACATCTATTCCTCAGAGGACTTTTACATTATTTTTCTCCTAGGGGTGAGTTTGTCCCTGAAGACATAGTCTAGTTGCTATTCTCCTACAGTGTAGTCAAAATGTTTCCAGGTTTTGAGTTTTTGTGGTTTCCTCTTAAAATATGAACATTTTGAGATTAGGTTGTGGTTTCTGCAGAGATCGACTAGTCTCTGTCCATTTTCGTTTGTTTTCTTTTGGGCGAGCCATTTTCTGATGATGTTGTGGCATCTTCTTTCTCTGTATAGTTGAGTATAGAAGCCTCTGATTAATTGTTTAACATAGTTTTTGGGGATATTATTTATAGTCAGATCAAATAGATCCCAGAACATTTCTGTTTCTTGTAGTTTTTGAAGGGTTATTTTTAATTGGACATTTTTTATTGGTATTTTATTGGTTCATGTTTTTTTTATTATAGTGTAGATTTTATTAGATCCTTTCAGGGTGAGTGTTAAGATTCTTGGTATTGTGTCTAATTCTTCTAAGTTTATTATTTTGAGACTGGCTAAAAGTCTGTCCCAAACTGTGGGTCATTTTTCATCACTCTCTTCCCAGGTATATCTTGTAGAGCCTATATCCTTCAGATTTCATGGCATCCTGGTCAGTTTTCTTATTTATAGAATAAATAAGTTTTTTTATATTAACAGGATTTAAAATATAATTTAACTTTAGGGCAGATGAATAATAACAATTTTAAAAATATTAATTTCAGTAAAATAATTAAATTATTTTTTTCTAACCAAGCAAAAACAGGTTTTTTTCTTTTTATCTTCACCCTATTTTATTTTATGTTATATAGTCATAAAAGATTAAAAAATTGTTTTAAACTTACCTTATTTCTTTCTAATTTTTATTTATTACAAATGAAATACTATAAAAAGTAATATTTACATTCATTTCCAATGATTTTAATAGATGTAAAAGACTAATTACAGTAAAAAAAAATTGATCAACAAAAGAGATTTCAATTTTTTCAGAATACTACTTCAGAGCATCTAATAAAACACACCGTGAGTAGCTACATTTGCCCAGCTCTTGTTAGAGTAAAATAATATAAACTATAAACATTAATGACATAAAAAAAGGAAGGCTAAGTAAAAGCAAAATTATATTTTTCAGGCAATTTCACAAATAAAAGTATCACTCATTTCCAATGGATAAAAAATACTTCAATCAAAGCACTTAACACACGTTCACTTTTTCTCTCTGATACAGGTAAATGCGATTCATAATTTAACTAATGCACTAGATTAAATTTGTTAAAAGATCCTTCATAGTAAACAATACTTTTTTATAAGTTTATAATATGATAAATGAGTCTCAATAATACCACTCATGAAATTAAAAAATACATATTTTCTGCTGCTGCTGCGGAGAATTTGATTATCTTTATTTTTTTTAACTTTCTATCAAACATATTAATTTTCAAGAGAAATTAAATTAGATTTAATTTGCAAGAGCAATTAAAACACTTTTTTCATTTCTTCTTATTCCAAAAATATACAGATTGAATCACTGTCAGTACAAATCAGCATTTTAAAAAAACTCTTGTTTAAATTCCAAATTCAAATTAGTGGGTAACTTACAATAAGACTTTATAGCTGATATTTCAATTACTTTGGTTATTAGTATTCAATTAACAGTTCTATATCAGAGCTAATCCATTGTAAATATGAGCAAAATAATACCTTAAGTTAATCTTGATCTGCCGGCCTCCGTGGCTAAGTGGTAGCATCTCAGCCTTTCATCCGGAGGTCCCAGGTTCGAATCCCAGTCAGCCATGGCATTTTTCACACACGCTACAATTCATTCATCTCATCCTCTGAAGATACACCTTAACGGTGGTTCCAGAGGTTAAACAAAAAAAATATATATATAAAAAAAATAAAAATCTTGATCTGAAGTAAAACTATAAAACTCTACTCACGTTCAATCTCAATTGAATTCACTAGAACTAATTACAAAAACCCAATGTAGAAGAAGAAGAAGAAGTAACATAACAACTTTTCCATCAGTGCAAACTTCCCAGACATGTTCTTTGTACTTTATTGCTTTTAATATTGATACCATAGTTTCACATGTTTCTTTCATGTTAACTCCATGAACTAATGAAATGGATGGCTGTTTGTTACAGTTATTCATTAAAACTGCTTTCATGCTAACATTAGAACAGTAAATAAAAAGTCATCATTCTTCAGAAATAAGCTGAATTCCAAGTTCTTTCAACATGCCATTGACATCACTACAAACATGTAATGAATTTGTCATAGTAAAATAAATTGAAAGAGTTTTATTTCGTTTCTAAATGTAGTAACTTTTGCTTTTTCCACTAAACAATTGCACTGTTGCAATCTAGATCCCAAAAAATCAGTTTGCTGCTTAGATAATGTTAAATTGTGAACTAAATCGCTGTTCATGCTGTTGAATTAAATGAGGAGATTTCTCATCAGATACAGGAAGAAAGTATTTATCACCTTTAAATCATCTGCTTCATTTTCAGACTATTCTTCTAGCAATGTCAGATTAGATGGTGGTACAGTACAGGTAACTTCTTTGTGTGATACCAGTTTTAGAGCTGAGGATACATCTGTATATTTTATGAACTTTTTATTTTGCAATGAAAATCCCAATATATTCTCATACAAACATAGTCGGTGAAGCAATCCTTATGTTCACACTAAACCACCGGTGCAGGTAATGGCATGACTTATTATTTCTCCTTCAACCATTCAGTTAGAGTTAATCAGCATAATATGCAAAACAGAAACATGAGACACCCAGATAAAATCTGGGTGTCTATCTAATGTTTAAATTGGATAAGATCATATTTGTTGTACATTAACTCAATTGTATCAATAATTCATTGTGAAAAATGTTTATAATAATATAAAAATTGTTTTAGCTGTGTTAAGTAGTTTTTTTCTAGTCAAACGTAAGTTAATCTTGTTTGTAAATAAAAACAAATAAATAAATCAGATGAATGTAAATTACATCGATATAAAAGGCTGTTTGAGAACTAAACTACAAATAAATTATTATTAACACTTCTTTTTTTCTAGTTATTTGTTAATTCACATTAAAACCTTTAACACTGCAGTAAGCACATTCTTATCTGAAACATCATTGGTTATGTGTTGAAGTAAGTGAGTGAGTGAATGATTGAGAGAGAAAGAAAGAGAAAGAGTATGTGAGTGTTTGTGTGCATATATATATACACACACTATATATATATATATATATGTGTGTGTGTGTGTACGTGCAAGCATGCATGCACGTGTGTGCACGCGCATGCACATGTGTGTGTGTGTGTAATATACCTCATTGTTGTTCCAATTCAAGGAAATCAGTGTAGTGTAATTGTTTGAGTATAACATAAAAGTTATCAACTTGAAAGTTTGTTCAATTCCAATTTATATAACTATCAATTGTTACACTAAATGTTTAGATAGCTTATTAAACAGTTTGAAGCTAAAAGTTATATAAGTGATTAGTTCCTTATCCTGTATATAACACAACCAATATATCTTTAACATATACTTATTAACTATTAAAAATCAAATAGTGCATTATCTAAGTAACAGTGTCTGACAAAATTTGCACCCTATAAGCTTCTTATATATTTACATGAAAAAATGATTATTTTTTTTAATTCATGAAGTAGTCTTGACTTGGAGATATTTTTATTAACTACCAATAATAACATTTTATACACTATAAGTTTGAAAATCAGTAAAAAGTTTTTAATAATTATGTTTCAGAGTTACTGTCATTTATAAACAGCAGCATACCAGAAACACTAACAATGATTGATTTTGGGCAAAATCTAAAATATGTTGCAAATGATCTCTTAAAATTGCTCAGTAAATGTTCAATTAGTATTTTAGGATTGGCTGGAACAAAGTTGGATGAAATACCAAAAGGACTTTCTTATGTGTCAAAAACTTTGCAGTATTTATCACTAAGCAATAATAATTTTAAAAAACAATTCAGCATTGCATCTAATAATTTTAAAACAGAAGAAAGAAATTTATCAATATTTCTAGATTTACCAGAACTCCTTGAACTGGATTTGAGAAATTGTGGTTTAACATATTTACCTGAAGGGATATTTGAAAACATGCCCAAACTTGAAAAACTTTCCATCGGTCAGAATAATATATTCTTAGATCAGTATGCCTTTTCCAATTTAAATAATTTGTTGTATATAGATATTAGTTTTAATTATCAACATAGTTCACTTTTAGGTTCTTTGAAAAAAGCAATTTTCACATTCAAAAATTATGTACAAAATCCATTATATGTTGATCTATCATGTTCACACTTTATTTATGATAGTTTCTTACCAAATAAAACTACACATTTATTCGTCAGTCAAAATTACATCAGTCTCGACCAAATGATAATTGATCTACCTAATCTGCAAGTGTTGTATGTAGACAGTATGAAAAGAGATCCTATATATCTTGTAGAAGATTTAAAAATAATTCAGAATTTAAAGCTGTTAAAAGAGCTCTATATAATTAACACTGACCTAGATGACACATTTGCACTACACTTACAAGATCTTCATACTTTAGATCTAAGACAAAACAAGATTGAAACATTAAACAAAAAACAATTTTACTCTTTAAAAAGCCTACAATTACTTGATTTATCAAATAACAACATAGCGACATGGAAAAATGAAGTATTTGATGAAAACAACAACCTTAAATCACTGAATATCTCTTTCAATAAATTAACAATCATAACTGCTGAAATGATAAATGACTTTAAGAATCTAAGAGATTTAGATATAAGCAAGAACCCATTAGTTTGCAGTCATAATCTTGGACAACTAATTTGTCTTTCTGAAAATAAATCATCTAATTTTCAGCTTATTCTTTCTAGACGAATTTTATGTTTTGAAGAAGTTACTGGAAATGTATTAAGTTATGATCAATTTAAGGCAAAGATTGAGTGTTCAAGTAAGTATAAGAGTTTAATCTAACAATTAAAATTAATTCACAGTGTAGAAAAAATTAACAATAATTATATTTTTAAAAATTAACTAAAATCAAATTTGACAATCAATACTTGTTTGTTATCAAAATACTGTTCACAACCTGCTCAATCTAGAATGATTATTTAAAATTATTATCTAATGTTCATAAATTAATTAAAACTTTTGAATAATTTTGTAATTAAATTCATATATATTACATCTTTAAGCTTAATTATTTATTTGTATAAAAAATATTACTGATCTCATGCAATATCAGTATTGTTTTATGTAATAAGATAACAAAGTTAGTAGATGATAAGTTGCATCTATTTACAGATACTTCCATCCCACCAAATGTCAGGAAATAGTATTGTGAAAATAGGTATAAAAAAAGATTCAAATGTCAACAACCAGCTCATACATATAAGTTTAATAAATCAGTTCCTCTAGATTTCCAAAATTATACAACAGTTATAAATACATTTTTCCTTTTCATAACAGTGTAAAAAATAGTTTGTATAGTCAGAGTGTATTATACTGTCTGTAAAGTTTATACATAAGTTAATTCAACCATACATAAATTTTTATTGTTTTCAGAACAAAATAAAACATTGCTGCATTCAAAACCACAATGAAATTCACAAGAAATCACAGAACTAACTCAAATTAACACAGTATTGTACTAACTGAAATGCATATCCCACACAAAATATTTCAGTGAGGAGACCAGATATACAGATACAAAAATACATTCATTTCTGCATAGCAACAAAGACAATTCTTGCAAAACACCTTTTAGAAACTGGACACATAACTAACACAGTTACAATGTAGAGACGTTAACCACAAATGCGAATTTTACATTCAGTTACATTTAAAAGGTATTAATTTGATACAAGAATTTACATGTTAATTTAACTATTAAATTCATTTATAAAAGGATCAGATCAAATATTCTACTTGACTACTTGCTAAAGTGGGTCCTTAAATACTAATTTTATTAGCCTCTTAGGTAGATGCTATTAACAATATGCGTCATTTATAAATATGCTTGATTAAATTTGCTCAATAGCAATTCTTTTTCTTTGAAAAAAAAATTCTTCTATCAGCATATTAGTGTAATTTGAAATCAAATTTATTTTGAATATGCTCCTAGAACATATTTTAAAGATAGTGGAAATATTTTAAACTTCCACTATCAATAAATGAAAAGTTTTCATGTTTACATAGTTACCTTTCTCAACTACAAAAAAATATTTTTTGTAATTAGTACTGTTATGGTATTAGAGTATAACATAACCAAAAGTTTCTTAGCAGTCTGTAGTCACAAGTATTATAATACACCAGTATTTTTTTTTTGCTTATTCCACTCATTAATTTTTTTTTTACAATAGTTTCATCCTAGTATATAATCATTTGTTTAAATTCAGGAATTTCTATTATTTTTTTAAGAAAAGGTTTTATGGTTTTTTTTTTTTTAAATAAAAATGTTTGCTGAACAATCATATGCAATGTAAAATATATGAAGAAACTAAAGGGTCATGTAGGTTTGAACCTAACAAAATGGTTAGAGATGACAGCATAAATTTTTTAAATACCTGAAGGATTCACAATTTAAAAAAGTTAGTAAAAATATAAGAGCAAAATTAATGTATCGTGCTGATTTTTTTTAATAGTAACAGATTCTTTTTTTTCTAGGGAATATAATAAGTCCAACGAACGATCCAGAAATACTAATAATATCAAGTGCCGAGTTCCTCTCATTCATTCCACTATTAATAATAATTGTAATAGCAACATTAATAAGTTTTGTAGCAATTTATTATAAATGGTATGCAATTTCATACTACTTTACATTAATAAAAATTTCCAGAGGAGCAATATTGTTTAAAAAAAAAATAAAAACAAGTTTACATGAATTTTACTATGACGTATTTGTATCATACTCTGAACATGACAGATGTTGGGTAGTAGAACAATTATTACCTCAGCTAGAATCAGAATCAGGGTTGCACATCTGCCTGCATGACAGAGATTTCCAAGTAAGTTTATCATAGTATACACTAAACTATAAAAATACCTGAATTATTAAAAATCCGTAAACAGCATAACAGTAAAAGTTTTTTGGCCAAGGAATTTTTACTCTCATAGTGAATACTACTTTTTTTAAGCATCGTAATAAAACTTCTTATATCAACATATGCTAAAACAGTAATGATGAGGAAGAACTGACATTAACAATTAACTTGTGCATGGCAAGTCATTTCAAACAACTGAAACACTCAGTTTCACTTCTGATTTAAATAATAATGACTGCTATTCACACATATGTTGACCACAAGTAATGAAAACCTAACCGTATACAAATATAGTTTAAAATTTGCCTAGAAGAATTTAAGTGATTTATACTTATTATATGCTTATATAATTTTAAATAATTAAAGAAATGTAATTCTACAATTTTACATCAATTGACTACAGAGTGAATAGTTTAATATTATATTCACATCATTAAGGAGCTAATATATCAGGATATAATAGATACAATGGGCAAATTTTTCTCATCTACAATCAGTTGGAGGCTATTCTTTGTGGATCGATATCATTCCTTCCTCTACCCTTATATTTAAACCCTTCTTCCTCAAACATGGAAGTCGAGTTACTCACCATCTGCAGAGACTTACCTTCTATCTAATATTCAATAAGGCAGCTGCTACTTTACTTTAGCTCAGTAGGATGACAATTCAGACTTAGGACTATTCAATGTTATCACCTCAGTGGTTGTATGGAAACCAACCAGTAAAGCTAGGTCTCTTAATTTCTTTTAAACAATAGGTCTCTAATTTCTAAGTAATAACAAAAGCACATAAAAAAAAATTTGCATCAAACATACCACAATTAGTTATGCTGAAGATTGAAACATTAAATTATCATTAAACTAAAGATTCACTGAAAATTTAAACGAAATAAAACAATTTTATCTGATATTAAAATAATTAATATACAGTTAATAAATTAAACTACAATTCCATAAAAATTTCACTAATTATCTTTAATATTTTTAAGGTTGGTGAGAGTATAATGGAAAACATAATGGATAATATGAACAGAAGTTGCTGTGTTCTTCTAGTAATCAGTAACTCGTTTCTAAAAAGTCGTTGGTGTCAGTTTGAAATGAACTTAGCACAATTCTATCAAACAGAACTGAAGGATCATCATATTATTTTAGCATTTCTTGAATCAATTCCAAAACAAAATCAACCAAAATTACTTCGTTATTTGATGTCAACTAAAACATACATAGAATGGCCTCAAGAGAGTAAAAACAAATTTAATGAAGAGAAAATCAAATTTTTTAAAAGACTAACTAATGCTTTACAGCATAAACACGATTGTAATGGTATGTGAATAAAGTTTTTATTATTTATTAACTTGAATTTATAAATACTATTATGAAGATGTTGAGTATATTTTTGTTTTCCAGGATAATAAATGAAACAGATGAAAATAGTCATGAATTTATAAAAATCTGATTCTGAGATTTTAAATTATCTAAATTTATTTTGTCAAGTTTTGGCCAGACCTATAATTTAATTAGAGCATTACTTATATGCATTAGAGCATATAATTAGGAGATAATGCTTTTTCATAAATAAAAATTTATGAATACGTGTACATAAGGTTTTAGTTTCAAAAAAAAAAAAAAAAAAAAAATAGAAAACAGAGCAACAGAACCTAAAAAATTAACACCAACAGTTGATTTTTATGAGATCCTGCACCATCTGTTGGTAAAAAATTCCAAATTACATCAAACAAAAACAAAATTAAAAAAAACTAATAATTTAGAAAAACATAAATCCTAACAACCACAAAATGTGAACAACACAACTTAATGTCAATTGGAATCACTAGAAAATTTATGTTTTCTAAATATTTAGTTAATGTTTTTCTAAATTTTTTTTGTTTATTTTTTGTTTTGTTTGATGTAATTATGGAATTTTGTGTCGATGAAGCGGGATCTGTGAAAGTTGACTTTGTTATTAGTTTTTTTAGGTTCCATTAGTGTGTTTGGTGGTTATTTTTTGTTATGTGGCATAGTGGGCAGCATGTTGATGAATTTTCATAAAGGTTTTAATTAAATATTTTATAAAGTTAAGTAAAATATTGTTTTTTATAAAATGTAACTGCACAAGATACTAAACTGAATGAAAATATATTCTCACTCTTGTATTTCAGGTTTCACTGGACTGGAGGAAACTAATGATTCTTTTTAAAAAAATGTAACTAATTAAAAGACCCTTCCAAAATGTTTAGTTTCATTTCTAAAACAATGAATAAATCAATAAATGATTTATTCACTGAGTCATAAATCAAAGAAAATAATAAATGCTTCATTTTTTAAATAGAAATAATTAAAAATATTATTAAATTAATTAGATAGAAATAGGAACGCTACAGCAGTTAATACAAATCAGATTTTAATGGTATATCGTAAGTGGATATAACTTCTATATAGAAAAGCGTAAATATCAGTTCTATAGTTAAATTCACCCTTCACATACACAAAATATTACTTAAAATATACTAAACTACTATTATTAGAACAGGTTAGGATAACAAATTTTTAAATTTTAAATATAAGTTACGTATCTAAAGTTTCCTTCATTAAGAAAGAAATTACACTATTGATTTAAATAATTTTGCTGATAACATAATTTGAATTTTCTGAATTAAGATTCAACATACACCATAAAATGTATTTTGATATATTTCAATTAATACCTTATTCAATAACTACTTTTTACATACTTCCATCACTATTATTTTTTATTACCATTATTATTATTATTATTCCTATTGTTTTTTATGAACTTTAATTATACTTTTTTTTAAATCTTGTATTTTTTGCTCTTCTCATCAAGGTTTACATCACAGTTTTCTTTAATCCTTTCAGTCAAATGTAGGTGCAAATTTAAATCAAGGTTAGAAACATCAATATATAAATATCCAACAAATACAATATGAACATGTTATATTACGATTTCATGCAACAAATCATATATTTTTCATTGAAGAGCATAACTTAAAAATGCTTTAAAAATGTTGAATTATAATTTACCACATAATAATGAAAATGTATATCATTTCAGAATTTAAATGCAGAGATGTTTCAATTTTTGTAAAAAAATAATCACAGTCAAAAACTGTATATAACAACTGCTCTGAAAAAAGGATATTGAACGAATTGTTATGTTCTGTAGATTGCAAGATTATTTTTGCATTACACATATGTCTGGACTAAAGCTATTCAAAAGTAACAGCTTATACTAAGAAAACCTGTCAATATAATTTAGTAATTTTTTTTTAATAAACATAGCAACTCAACAGGCTTTAATTTAGGTGAGTCAATTTCTATGTGTGTATCTTTTGTAGCTTGGCAGACGTCTACACAATAACATAACTCTTGCCAAGTGTTTAGGAGCAACTGTGGCATTATTGGACCAACAGCTTCAACAATTATGTTTTAAATCATCCAAATCTTAAACTTTTCTTAGGTACACACAACTTTTAATAAATTCCAAGCAAAATGTCCAAAGGAATGATATCAAGAGATCTAGGTGGGCATACAGTTGGACTTCCTCATCCAATCCAACATCTCGGAAAAGTGTTATTCAAGCACATTATAACATCTTGATGAGAGTGTGGTGGAGTACCATCTTCCTGGAAATTGAAGCCTGCAGGAATCTTAGGAATAGCAAGGTTCTTAAGCATGTAGAGGTGCACGTGTCCTCTCACATAGGCTCCATAAAAAAAACAAACAAACAAAACACCATTTTTGTGCAGTTGTAACCAGACTTCAATTGTCAGTGTCTCCCTTCCATTTTCAATTACTATATGGGGTTTTTCAGTACCCCAAATTTGACAATTGTGTCTGTTAACTTTCTAACATGAATGAAAGGTTGCCTCTTCAATAACTAACAACATATATCAAGATAATTAGGATTGTGTGATTTCGACCTCTGCAGTATATATATACCTCTGCCAGATATATTACCTCTGCAGTAAACTGATATTGTAGGCAGTAATCATTTAGTTTAAGCAGCAGTCATTTAGTTTATTGTGATAGAGTTGTAACTTGCATGCTTACAAATGGAGTTGCTTATGGACAATATTGTGAACAGTGGAATGAGGAATTTGTAGTTCATATTAGCTTGCCTAACTGATTTTCCAGGTAATGATAACTGGTAGTGAATGCATCATGTACACGATCCACAGTCTCATCACAAACTGAAACTTTTTTTGATGATCTCCAGCTTGTGAAACCAGCCTTTTAGTTTCTCTTAAAGTCGTATCCCAATGTCAAAGAGACTTGCATGTATGAGGATCGATATTCAATTCAGTTAGTACATTCTACAGAACATGCACAATTGCTTGAAACTCCATCAACCAAAGCATATTGAATCTTCTGTTATAGGGTCCACATCTCAACTGACTAGAATTTTATTTTTGTGTGTTTTTTGAAGGCGAAAAACGTCTTCACGTTATCATCGCCCGGAATAAGTTAATGATAAAAAAACTAAAACTAAAAACTTTAAAAACTACTTTTATTAAAAAAAAAAACTTACAACTAATATCACAGACAAAATTAAAATTTTTAAAGCTAAAACTAGGTAAAAATTTAAAAATGGTAAACAAAAGTTAAAACTAATGTCACAGATAAAACTAAAACTAGATTAAAATTTGAAAATGATAATAAGTTAAAACTAATCATAGATAAAATACCAAAACTAACACACAATAAACATTAAAATTTAAACATTAAAACACAATTTAAAACAATTTAAAATTTAAACATTAAAACACACAATAAACATTAAACACAAGCCTTGAGGGAAGTAAAGGGCCTCCTCACGGATTTCAAACATAAATTACATACACATGTGTATTAAATATTATTAAACATATGTATACGTCGTAGGAATGTAAATACTCGATCCACCACTTGTTTATCGTTGCCCAGGATGCGGCGAAAATTACTAGGCAGTTTAAATTTGCGACGTAAGGACGCATAACATACGCAGTCCATCAAGATATGACGCACAGTTAAGCGGCAGTCGCATCTGACGCAGAGGTACTCGTGAGTAGCATCAGGTACTCGTGAGTGGCTCTCGTGTGACCTATCCGCAATCGGCAAAGGACTACTTCTTCTCGACGAATGCGTCTATGCGAGGAGTTCCATGGCAACACTGTCTTTTTAATATGGCATAGTTTATTATCGACTGTGGCTGTCCAGTCATTTTGCCACTTCGCGCGAAGAGTGAGTTTTAGATGATTGATAAAGTCGCATGTAGTAACACGTGCAGTGAAACACGGTTGACTACATGCGTTCTTAACTGTGGAATCCGCACGTTCATCTCCCGGAATCCCCACATGGCTAGGGATCAGCAGAAACTCACTCGTGCGTTGCGATGGTTCAACTCGCCGATTGCGTTATATATTTCTATGACGATAGGATGTCTGGAGTAAAAGTTTTCTAGAGCTTGGAGGGCACTGTACGAGTCACTACAAATAAGAATATGGCGGTACGTGAGGTTAATGATATTTAGAGACTTGTTCATAACCCGCCGGGTTGATCTAGTGGTTAACGCGACATCGCAAAACAGCTGATTTCGAAGTCGAGAGTTCTAAGGTTCAAGTCCTAGTAAAGATAAAAATTTTTATACGGATTTGAATACTA
>JAAAKQ030058512.1:0-15926 GCA_010016005.3 Zanna intricata
TCATGTATTTCTGTGTTATTTTAAAGACATGTTAGGGCCCTTTACACCCTAACATATGACGAGCCGTACGGTGATTAATGATTAATTTAAAAATGTGACGAGGGCTAATGACCACAGCAGTCGATGCCCATATAAAACAAACAAAAAAAAAAAAAAAAAAAAAAAAAAAAAACTGCTCAAGATCATCTTAGACATAACGTAAAAGATGTTATTCATTATTAATGTGTAGAGTTTAATTTTACAGTATAATTTGTTCAGCAGCTATTACTCATTCGAGCTCGAGGAAAAATTTTGTGAAATAAGTCAATTCGTATTCGCGTAAATGATGTGAGAATAATCCTTGATTGAGCATACGGACAAATAAAGTAAATGATACATTCAAACTAAGGATTTATTCTTACTTTTGTTATTAATAGCGTGTACTATTTATTAATAACTGAGAAAAATTACTTAAATAATATTAAGTTAAACTTAATTATTAACTTTTTCTCTCTTATTAACTTTTTATCGAAAAATCTTTCTTATATTGTTTAATTTGTATAGCTTAATTCTTTAACTGTAAAATTTTCAGTTCAATTTAAGATAATAAATGCATTCAATAAATACAAGTTTAGATCATTTATCATCAAATTACGGACACACTATTGGTCTTATTGTTAGAATTTTATAAATGATAAACTGTTCATATGTAATCGTACAATACGAAGTAGTTTTTATTAATCTAAAGAATATATACTTTACAGTAATCATTTTTATTAAGCGATTCCTGATTAAGCGAAATCATTTCGAAACTATAATAAAATTTTTTATTTGTCGGATTATAATTATTTAATGCCAATGTCTTTTGATTGTTGAACATTTATCATTTTTATTAAACGATTCCTGTACATCAGTTACGAATAAAATCTCGGAATTATTTCATAACTATGGTAAAATACTTTATTTGTTGGGTTATAATTACTTAATACAATGTCCTTTGATTGTTTGTGATCCCTTATTATTTTACTTTAAACTGTACAAATGAAATTAAATAATTAAGTAGAACTAAACACTAATAGCATTAATTTTGGAATTCTTCAAAATGACTCATTAATAGACAAAATACAAAAAATAATTTTAAAAATATAGTTACAGCATACCTATAGGAATGTCAATTATAGTTGAAAATAAATTATAAAACAAATAATTTGAAATATATTTATAAGTAATAATTTTTAAAAAAAGGCATAGAAAAAAATTTAACATCAAAAAGAAAAATGAATTCAAGGGTTGAAAAATATTAGATCAGACTACATAATATTATAAGAATAATTCAACTGAAAAAAAAAAAATTACCCTCGTTTTCTTAAGTAATCAGGTTTCACACAAGCAGCTAGATTTCTTGGTGAGTTATAGTTGACGGCATTTCGATGAGTATCTTTTTGAAAATTGTATAAAACAGTAAATTTGATAAGTGGTAATGAATAATTTCATATTGATTTTGCGTTGGACAAATCATAACGAACGAGTTGAGCCGTATGAAAAATAATTCAGTTATTCCGTAATTTTCAATCTCTAGCAACTAATGTAGAATCTCTCCTTTAGTTGTCCTGTCTATTGTTTTTATATAGATATGATGTAGTTATATCATAGTTTTTATTCCCCAAATCTTGAACGATTTTGAAAACCGTACCCACACGATTAAGGAATACGCAAAATCAAGAAGTATGGCAAGAAATAATAGAATCTCGGTTTAGTAAAGTGAATTAATAAGAAATTTTACAATTCAAAAATATTTACTTCCATAAAAATGAAAATTGAATCTCATATATTTTAATTTTTAAATTTATAATCAATAAAACGTTTGTTGAGCAAAATTAATTAAGATGAATTCGCTTAAAAACGTTCATGCTTAATGTTAACTTCGTTTATCATTATTATATGTTTATTTTTTCAATTTATTACTGTATTATTTTATTGCTATTACTACTTCTAAATAGCATACAAATTTTTTCAAAATAAATATAACATTAATCGTGTAACAAAAAACACAGGATTTGTAAATTAGGGCTTATAATTAAGGAAAAAAAAAAAGAAATATAATAATAAACATTATAATATTTATTCAGTACTACGCACATTAATTAATTTTAATTAGATTATATTACACAATAATTATTTTATTCGATTTATTATACTTTTTTTTTTTTATTGTTGAGGAACCATCATTTGAACGCAAGTTAAAAAAAAAAAAAACAATACAATAAGAATCTACAATCTAAACTACAAAATACCATAAATTAAATATTTACCTATTTACATCGATGTAAATTTATTAATTCATCACTAAACTATATTTACAAAAACATATGGATCCAATACAATTATACAATAATATTTATATATCACAATTTGACACATACATATAGCCTATACAACTTATATGTATACGTATAATAAACAAGTAGCCTATATTACAATTATAATTGTTATGGTATTTTTATTAACGTATTATCTACAAATAGGTATACATTTTGAGAACATATAATTGATAAAATTACTCGTATTAAGCCTTTTGACATAAATCCAAATGACAAAATTATTAATTAAATAAATGAAATAGTAACTTATAAATAAGATAGTTTATTTTTTTAAAAGAGTAGTTAAAGAAAAATTCTTGAAAAATTATTCAAATTAATTTATTTATAATATTAGATACAAAAGTTCAGGACTAAATTGATATTGAATAAAAAATACTTGAACCTGCATATAAACTGATCCTGAGAATATAAAAAGATTTCCTTAACATATCGCTAGGTTTTTTCAAAATGTTAATTAATTAAATAAGTAATTAAGTGATGTAACAACCATCAATGAAAGCATTGTTGTTTTTTTTTTTTTAATTTTAAGCGTAATAAAAAGAATTAAAAATTTTACCAATAGTTTAATTATAATTTTTAAAATTTTATATTAAATTATTAAGTAAATAAAAACTTTAATTTTCATTTACGAGATTCTTTTTTGTAAATGAATTTTAATGGTAAAAAAAAAAATTACGATTCTAAACCCATAAAAAGTTCTAAATTTCAGAGTAAAATGTAAGCTATTTTAAGTTATAACCAGAGGTGCAATGATGCCGTCCTCTCAAACAAAATTTACTTTAACTGAAAGTCTGGCCTAAGTTTTATTTTAAAATAAAATATATAACTTAGATTATAAAATTCAGACCGCACGAAAATGGTTCTTGCTTTACGATATTCGTAGGCAAGCAGCGACAAAATAAATCGCTAGAAATCTAATTTACGAAAAAATGTTAAATATTTATAGTAAAAGGTTTTGCTTCTTATTAAAAAAAATATCGAAATGAATATACATTTTTCATAATATTGTCATATCTCTGACTGAGTCTTTTCTTTTTCTGTTTAGTTTAACCACCGTAAGGTATTACTTCAGAGGATGAACAAGGATGATATGTATGAATTTAAAGAATGTGCAGTCTTGTATAGCCTCGGATTCACTGTACCTGAGATGTGTGGTTAACTAGAACCCAATCACCAAACAACACCCGTGTCCGTGATCAAGAATTCAAATCCGTATCTGCCTTTTCTATGTTTTGAACCTTAGAACTCTTGACGAAATCAGCACTGAAATCTTGCAATGAGTTCACCACTAGACAACGCGGTGGCTGTGGTCTGCTATAATACAAAATCACACGTTCCGGTACTGGAAAATTTACGAGTGCACCCCTGGTTATTACATTCTTACGTAATAGCAATCTAGCAACTCTTAGTTTAATTTATACTGAATAGATATTTTTTTTAGAATGTAACTTACAATATAATTTTGATAGCCTATTTAAAAAAAAAATTAAATCTGAATCAAAAAATTACTAATTCGAATCAGAATCAGCCTGGAAAAATAAGATTATAATATTTTAATTTTATCAGTTTTAACGTAATAAATGAGTAATATTTCTGATAAATTTGTTTATGAGTTAAAACAACACAGCCTTCTAATTTTATTTTTATTTTCTTTAATTGATCAAATTATTTATTAAAACCGTAACAATAAGGTACAAAACTAACCTGAAAGTTTAAAATCATTCAAGTATAGAAATGATCTCGAAATTCACAAACTAATAACTGTTTGGAAGTGTTATTAGAATAATAACTTCTATTGGATATAAGCAATTGCTTTTTTCTTTTATTTACTGTTTATTTCAATTAATCTAAATAATTAAAGGCAAGTAACTTAACAATAGGCTGTTTAAAATATACATATATGAGTTCATATGAGTCTGGATTGTAGGGTTTTTTATTACTGGTGGAAAAATAACTTTTTAAAAGAAATCTCCCGTTATAATATACACCGGACAACGATTCCTTGATATATAATGTTTTCAAAAGAATATGAAAGAATTAACAATATCTGTTGCAAAAAATACTGCCAATACAGGTTTAAAGTTAAAAATATAGAAAAAAGTAAATTATTCTATAATTGTCTGTGAAATAATGAAATTGCACGTGTAATAATTATAATAATAAAAGTACATGAAAAATAACAATCCCTGCAAAAAATAAAAATGCGTGTAGGCAGAGATAAATTATTTTCATTTTTTAAATAATGACTATATTTGGATATTTAAACGTACAACAAACCAACCAACAATAAACATAAGAATTATCTACTTCACAAAAGAAACACTATAGTAGTTTTTCCTCGTACTACTGTAACGTCACAATAACAACCTATTTCTGAGTAAACAGGTTATGGCGGCTAAATAACAAAACTTCCTCATCATATTGTAGAATTAGAAACTATTTATTTTTAATTAATGACAATTAATAATGATCCCATTTTAACCAATTTTTTTAAATAATTTATTTTGTTTATTTATTTATTTTTTTAACTATTTGAACAGGTAAAATAAGTAAAAATTTTGTGAAAGTTTTTAATTATTTTATATTAAATATAAAATAAAATTAAACAATTAGGCATTAATAAACTTCTGGCTTAACTGTAATAAATTATTTAAAATAGCTTTTCAAAATATTTATTACCATAAAAAATCTTTACATAAAATGTAAATGGCAGCAACTAAATTAAAAGTTTATAAGTTGTTCGGTGACATAAAAAAAGTTACTTTATTTAATATTAACATTTATAACTTAATTACATCGTCTTTTATTTTTCATTTATTTCAAACTTTATTATTTTATTATCACTTTGTAGTAACATTTCAATGATTAAAGCAATTGATTTAAATCAAAATTAATTATTGAGAATTTTGAATAATTTTAATGCAAATAATTTTTTCTACTTAAATAATTTATCATATACATAAGATTTTATTAAAAAAAAAAAAAAAACACAGTAATAATTATTTTTATTATCTTTCCCTACTTTGAATAATCTAACTTAGTTAAAATGTAAATAACATTTTTTTATGTATTTTTATTTTAACTTAATTTTACTGTCATTTGAATTATTATAAATGTTTAATATTTATAATCTATTTTTATAAAATTTAAAAAAATTAAAAAGTAAACAAATTTTAAGATACATTGTCTTTGTTTTAAAAAAAAAACCGTATCGTTTATATATTTAGAAAAAAAAAACAAGGAAATGCCGTTTTTATTTATAAAATATAATATTAAATGCAGATAACTAATCGGAAAAATTTAATATTATGGTAAAATCATTAAGAGAATATAATTTAATATGTTTAGATCCAAAATAGTTCTTTTGTGAAAATAAGATAATTTTATTAAAATAATTCAAATTTTCAATAAGATAAAAAGGAAAACATATTACATTTTAAGATTAAGATAAAATAATAATAATATTTATTACAAATTAACAATAATAAAGGCGATGTAAGTAAGCTATAAAAAGTAAAGTTAACTGGTACTCTATTCATTTACTATTGCCTATACATGTGATTTTATCAGTAGGCTATCGGCATTTATAAGGTGATAATCATAACCGAACTGTAACATATTTCTATGAATCGTAAGCATAATATTGTAAAAAAAAAAAAAAAACCAAGTGGCTTATTAGTTTTATAACCGCATAATAAGAGTGATATTGTTGGTTCTTAATGTTACACCAGGAATATGAAAGGATGTTTATTGTTAAAAAGTACATAAAATGAAAACATTATTAGAATAATAAATAGAAACAAACGTTAAAATGGAATTAAAGAAAAAGAAGTAAACTAAATTAAATTTAACAGAATAAAATGTAATATTCTGAGAGTAAACAAAAAAAAAAAAAATTTTTAACATAACCTAAAAAAATAAAATAACTTATACGTATACACAATTTTACAAGATGCGGCATATTACAAAAACATAAAAATAATAATGCAACTGACTTCGATTAAATGTACCTGAAGTTGTAAAATATTAGAATATTTTTTCAATAACTCTATAAATTTTTGTACATTACAGACTATAGCTAGTCATACAGAAGCAATAAAAAATCAAAATACTTTTATATTAAGAATCTAGATTTTTCAAAACTAATTCAAACCGTTAAACGTTGTGAATACTTTATATTTTACTATGTATATACGATTAAATACCTTATCTATCATTACAGAATAAAATTTATATAAATAACCAATTTATAAATTAATAATTCTCTAGTTAACAAAATTTATTTTTAATAAAAATTAAATAAAAACACAATATATATTCTTAGATGTATAACCAAAAGTAAATGAAAGCCCTAATAATTAAATATAATAAAACATTCATACGAATATTATATGTATTAATTTAACTTATGTTAAAATGGCAAATCTGTTTACGCAACAAAATAATTTGTAAAAATTTATTTTCCGTTCCATAAATTATAACCTACATAGACGTCGTTCGAGTATTTAAAAAAAAATCATTACAAGTAATATAAATCTATAGATCATATAAAAAATGCAAAGGCCTAAAAACGAATTAATAGAACAACAAAAAAGTATAATCAAAATGAAACAATTTTAACAAAACAAATCATTCGGCCTATGAAAATCATTAATATCAATGAGTGCAAAAACATAAAACTGATAAGTTGTTTAAATATCTTTAAGGTGATTACCTATGCGTACATTCAGTAACGAATGTTAGAAAAAATACAATAATACAATGTGTGTGTGTGTGTGCGCGCGCGCGCACGCGAGAAAGTGAATAAGAAAATATTATTGTGTACAATTAACATTTGTTTGATTATTTACTTGTATTTAAATAAATCATTTTAATCTTTAATCGTTTTCCAACAAATTTAAATCTAATAATTTTAATATTTACTTCTTTTATTTTCAGATCAAAAAAATAATATGAAAAAAAAAATTTAAAGTACAATAAAATATTAAAAAGATAAAACCAGTTTTATTATTAGAATGAAAGATTCCTTCTTATTTTGAATAGCAGAGCTCTAGTCATCTTTACTAGCCGCATACAATAGGCTATGACATCCAATAACCAGGACAAAAACTTTCTATTAGCCGTAAAAACGACGTACTCCGAAACAAATTACAAAGTAATTTTTAATGTACCCTTTATACTACTGCAAAAGATTAACATATTTTTTCACGAATAGATAATTTAAAATAACTAAATGGAAAAATTACACATGAGATATGCAAATCTGAATAATTAATTATTTAGCATTTTTATTTGTTATTATTTAGATGTTACATTTCTTTGTTTTGTATGTTCCATTCAAAAAATAATTTATAAAAAGAGATTATTAGACTATAAAAGTGATAAAAAATAATTATAAAGTAATGAAGGAATAATTTAAAAAATTTAGAATACATTTATAAAAGCTGTTGTCATTTGGATATACGTAAGGCAATAAAAAGTTAAACAATATAATAACACAAAATGAAATATAAATACACAATACTTTCTGCTTAGAATAGTAACTTTTATTATAAATATATTGTATTCGCTATATTTCTATGTTCATATTTTACACTAAATAATAATAGATTACCCAGTGAATTAAAAATATTGTTTTTATTATTAAAATTATTTATTGTTTTAAAGGAACTTGAGATGAACTTGAAACAATCTTTAATTCTCATTTCCTGTTAAAAAAAGGAATTAATATTCCACAAATCTTCACAACTGCGTATTCCGTAAAAACATACTCCTTCAAATAAATTATCGTAAAGAGTCTAGTACAGAAAATAAACTATAAAATTTCAAACAAATTCTATAAATATAATCTAAGTTAACATAACAAAAAAGTGTAAATAATAAATTTAGCCTATTTACTGCTATTTAATAAATTAAAAAGGTTCTCAATTTTTTTTTTTTACCGAGTGTATTTAATTTATTTAATCTTAATGGTATAAAAATCATAATATTGCACTCCAATAATTTAGGTTATCATTAAACAATAATGTACATTTATTATAATAATAATTATGTAATGCATAGAATTTGTTTGACTTAACAGCCTTAACTAAATCATATTATTTTGCTACATACGCGATTGAAATCATTTATGATTATTGATATTAAATTTAAACCTTTCTTAACCTAAACTTTTAATTAAATAATTCGTTTTTTTTTCGTCTGTATCGAAGGACTGACTTCAATAAAGCTTTAACAACACGTAATTAACTATTTTATAAATAGAATTTAAACTTAATATTTCACACCGGAGACATGAACCGTTTTAAAACGAATCGAGGCTAAAATTCATTTTTACGCTAAATTAAATTTCGATAATTTACCAGTCTTTGAAGAGCTGCGGGTTACTCATTGTCAAACGGCTCTCAACGTCGGGCTGAACCTGAACACATGTTGAGGATGATGAAAATACGGCGGCGGAGGCGGAGGAGGTGGCAGTAAGACTAGAGGATGTGGGTGCAAACTCGGAGGAGGACAACATGGCGCCGGTGGTGGCGGACTCGACGGTCGGTCTGGCGAGATTAGGCTTTCGATGGTGAAATCCCTTTTCGGCCTCGGAGGTGGTTCGGACGAAACGGTCAGCAGTTCAACAGCCGGTGGAGCTGCCGGCGGCGGAGGTTGAGCGGTCTGAGAAGGCGGCACGTGGGCTGAAGTCGGAGGCGGTGCGAACAAAAAACGGTTCATATTCGCTAGAGCGGCCAACTCATTTTCTAGTCTGTCTTTATCCGATTTCATTAACTTAAAACGTTTTCTTCGGCGCAGAAGAGATCCGTTTTCGAACATATCGAGGGCGGCAGGATGAAGCGCCCAGTACGCTCCTTTGCCGGGCCGATCCGGCCTCCTCGGTATCTTCACGAAACAATCGTTAAACGATAAATTATGCCTGAGAGAATTTTGCCATCTCTGCGTATTACGTCTGTAGTATGGAAACCTATCGCTGATGAAGCGGTAGATATCCGACAACGGCAACATTTTTTCCGGAGAACTCCAGATGGCCATCGCCGTCAACGATATGTAAGAATACGGCGGCTTCTGGTCCCCGTAGGACTCGCGACAGGGGCGCGGCATCTCTTCGTTCACAGTAACAAAGACGACGGCATGATGCGACCCGCGTAACTGCTAGCAGGTGACTGGAACCGAAGCGGTCCACACCCAGTCCCCCACCAAAAGGTAAACCCGGATCGACCAATCGAATATCGTCCCGCCCCCTTACGCCGGTTTCATTGGTCGCCCCACTCGTAATCTTCTTTTATCTATTCCTTTCAACAGACCTTGTTTTTTGCTTCTCTAAGCTTTTTGTTTACATTCCAACGTGTTCGATCGGCATGATTGTCGATGCGTGGCTACAGCAGTAATAATAATTCTCAACACTTAAGACCAGCGCACAACGCTAATTAACCTACTAGACTAACACATACATTCTCTAACCCCACCTAACCAAGTAATTGCAATCCATCTATCAAATATGTCAATAGATCTATACAGTAGAATTGTGCAGCCAATTACAACGGTAGATAATAACAAGTTTCGTTAATATAAATGATATTATAATAACACTGCCGGTAAGGTAAACTTAAAATCCGCTGATAATAAAATGATCTGAAAATTATTTCTAAAAAAACATTTAAATTTGAAAATCAAGAATGCTTTTTGAACTAAGTACCATTGCGTATTTTACAGTATCTTGTTAAAAAAATAAACAACAAGCTTAACATACATGTACATAACGGAGTGGTGTAATATTAAATTATAAAATCCTTAATAAAATTAATTTATTAGTAATTACGCCTTTTTTTTTTTTTTGCTTGCTTTGAAGTAACAGAATTAAATTTTATAGAAGTTCCAGACATTCAACGAAAAAGTACGATTATCACTGCATTTAACTGAGTTCAGAAATAATTATTTCTCTCATGGTACGATGCAATATTTATTCTTCAAATAAAATTTATCTAATAATTATGCAAGTTAAATAGATCCAGTTTTATTATAAATTATTGACTGACCACCACTACGGAATCAAACTGTAATCCATAGGTTATTATAGTTAGTAATGAAGTATAATAACCCGTTTAAAAATAAAGTAATTTAACGTTTCCTAATTTTATTTATGTATAATTTTTTTTTTTTTTTTTTTGTTAACCTCCGGAACTACAGTTAAGTATATCTTCAGAGGATAATATGAATGAATTGTAGCGGTGTGAAAAATGCCATGCCTGATTGGGATTCGAACCCGGGACTTCCGGATGAAAGGCCGAAACGCTACCTCGCTATCATATATAAAATTAGTGCAAGCTAATGATACTTATCCAAGAGGTTGGCAAATGCATTACAGAATAGCGGAATTTTTATGATTCCGCTAAAAAAACAAAAAAAAATGAAACGTTATATATCTATAAAAACATATCAATTTGTTTTTTTTTTTTTTTTTATTAAAATGAATACAATCTCTTGGTAAAAACTATCAATATTTCTATACTATTAATATTCAACAATTGATTTCATTAAAGCAGGGCAACTATTTATGCTAAAATATATATTTATTATATATAAATATATAAGAAGAAATTAAAGTAGCAAAGTGCAATGAACCTAATTTTTTATTTTTTTCTTAAATCATAAAACAATTGAAATAGTTTTATTTTAACAATACTTTCATAAAAGGATATAAAATTAATAAGGCACTGCAGTATGATATAACATAACAAAATAAAAAGTAATTTTCCTTGTAAAATTTTGATTAATTTTTTTATTTCACTAAAGTTCATTGTATCTACTTCCTCCAATTCCCAAAAATAAAATACTTGATAAACCACAATGAATGCTTACAGTTTATTTATTTAAAAATCCTACATTACCTTTACTCTCACTATTAATGTAGCCTTAATCTCTTCTTTTTATTTGTCGATTTGTTATTGTAATTAAAATAATTTACAGATTCTTAAGTTCACTTAAAAAGAAATAATATAATAAATCTATTGTAATAATTATCATAATTTCATGCATTATTAAACCGGAGACCTAATTAGATTAATCGGATCACTTTATAGGATTTTCTAATAAATAAAAAAAAACAGCCTATTTAAACTTATTTCAATGGACTATCTTAATTCTAAGAAGGCTATTTTAACCATTAACCATATACCATTTAACTATTAACCATTTTAACCATATAATTTATAAAGTAATATAGCTTCATTTGTAAAACCTTCTTCGTGTAGTCAGTTTTGCTTTAAATAACTAGTCGTGAATGAATAAAGTATTGCTTGAAAAGAGGCTTATAACTGATAAACCTTAGGTTCAAACAATGAAAAAACTGACAAATAAGAATGAGGAAATGTTAGTTAATACAAAGCTAATAGATTTTTTTTTCTACATTTTCAAAACTTTAAATCATTTTCGATTAAAAAAATATTTCTTAACTCTCTATTCAGTAATTTTTTTGAGGAGAATATCTGACAAATGAAATGAATTTCCACGCGTTTACAGAAAGTAGATGATTGGGGTATAAATTAATGATATAACATAACACAATAAAAAGTAATTTTCTCTATAAAATTTTAAATAATTTTTTTTGTTTCACCAAAGTTCACTATTTACTTCCCACAATTTCCAAGAATAAAATACTTAATAAACAACCATGAATGGTTTTTTAATTTTATTTTTCCTCGATTTTTTAACTTTATTATCAATAGAATTATTTTGCTTCAAACTCATCGGCAAAGATATAGCTCATAAGCGAGGATACATGGCTGTAGTGGGTAAAGTCGTAGCAAATAAACATAAGCCAGCGAGTAGGGAAGATATATCTATTTATTCTATTTTGAAAATAAAAGGACAGACAACCTAAGCCGATCTTCGTGATATCGTCTCAGATTTCAATCCGGAGGTCCTGGGTTCGCATTCCTATCAGATGTGGCATTTTTCATACGCTACAAATTTAATTTCCATATTCCCGCGTACAAACTTTTCTATAAGCTTCTGTGGTAAATTAATTCATCCAGTAAAAGAAAACTTAATAATAATCCATAGAATACAATATGGTAATAAAAAGTAGCATAATTTTTTTCAATATTTTTTTTTTGAGAAGAGGGCATCGACTGTTTTGGTCATTCTGTCCTATGAGAATGGAGATTTGTAGCGAATAAAAAATGCTATGCCTTATCGGGGGAATCGAACCCAGGACTCCGGATGAAAAGCTTCCACACCACCACATAATTAATAGAAATGATCTATTTTCAATTTTTTCCTATTAATTTTTAACAGATATTACCTTTTATTCAAATAAACATTAAATGCAAACTCAGTATAAGTAATATCATAAATTGTAAGAAAAAAAGAAAAATAATTTTTACTCGTTTTTGGAAAATTAGCATTAAAAAAAAAAATCCACAATTCATTTTAAAATATTTAATATTTTAATAAATTAAGAGAAAACTATATGGCTTGATTGTCCCAAAATAAACCATTAATAACCTTTTCCTAGTCTACTTTTATTGATGAAATCCATTAGGCCAGAGCAGAAATGTTACAAAAAAATCGTTAACATATCATATTTGCTCGGCTATAAAGCATCCCAACATTAAAAGTAATTTTAAATTAAAGAATAGACCCGTCTTTAAGTCGTAACAATTCAAAGAATTTGTTTGGGTTGGCGGAAAGAACTGAATAAAATATTTTAAAGTATATGTATGCATCATGAAAAAATGTTACCTATAGCAATTATCCGTGACTTAATTATATAATAATTAGTAACGGATTAACCTCTAAAATCTAAATAAAATAAAAACGTAAGATTGCATGATTATTGATTATTCTAAACTTTTATGTTTTTATATTAAATTGTAATCATTTTAGTTACTGACAAAGATAATTTGGTCATACCATAAAAAAAATAAGGTTTTACAGTAGTGCAACCCTAACAAAAATATAATTAATTATTGAAAAGAAAAAAAAAGAAGAAAAACACTAACATCACTAGAGACCTTTTTTTTTCTGTACAGTGTAATATTCCATATTTATGATATGCGGTAGACTAATAAAAAAAAAATTGAAAATTATACCGATATTTGAGTTTATTACACTAAATAACATATGGAAACAGGATACAACACATTAGGTGTTAAATAAGAATCAAACTAGAATACACTTAATATGAATTGGAATTGTTCTCTTGTGTTAGCACTTGGTTTTCTTATGTCGGTTAATTATAATAACTATTAAACAAGTTCTTCGATAGAAACCGATCGGTTTAAGAAAAAAGCTATGATCATTAACCGATGAAAATAATACAAGCGGGAAGGCGTGGCCGGCCTCAGATCACTTCCCCCTCCATAACTGCGACTACGTTCATCATCTTTTTAAAGAAACAACTAAAGCGATGTAAGAAAGGCGGCATCGACAACTAAACTCTCATCTCAATTTTACATTACACAATCGTAAATAACTATTGTAATTCAACCAACTATCACATAAAATTTTAATAATATTTCTCCAGAGCTGTTTCCAGTTTAAAAATAAAACAGTAACGAAACAAAGTTAAACTGAATTATATTATAAAAGGAAAATATATAATTCCGCTTTAAGAAATAAGAAAATAACTGAAGCGTACATAATATAAAATAAGAATTTTTCAAAAATAAATTACAAGGTAAGGATTTTAAAAATTTAACAAAAGAAATTTTAAATGTCATTGTTTCATATAGTAAATAATCCTGCATTAATTCTTAGGTTTAACTTCATTACAAGGAGGATCAACGAGTGCACGTTAACCTAGGACATAATAAATAACACACTACGTACGACTATTTTTTCTCCTATCATTAAAAAAAAATCTGCTTTGTATCTACCTCTTCGCCATTAGGTTCTCTCTTCAGCTACTCTTTTTTATTTCTAGTAATCTGTGAAATCCGGATCCGTTTCTACATTGTTCCAATAAACAAGTTTTGACCATATATATCTACCCATCTCTTAAACCAATAAAGATTCATCTTTTTTTTTTTGTTATTTTTCTGCTTCCACAAGCTATTAGACTTTCGCGCATATGAAAAGCTTCTTAGTTCTTATTCCCAGTATTATATAGCAGTAATCTCAGATATTACGTGTTTCAAAATCTAATACTTTTATTCCTTAGGCAACAACATATGATTCGTACTCATACGATGCTACAGTGCAAACAGAAGTTTTACCTTCGTTCTAAATACGGACAGTAGACAATCTTATTATTTACCAATTTTAAATAGCATGAATTATAATCGTCATTAATTACTTATTGGTGTCAATAACAATCAAGAGAATTGCATCTACCAAAGTTGTTTAACTTTAATTTATTGAATACTGATTCGGTCGTCTACTTTTTACCTTACTTTATCTTTAATTTCTGGAATCTTATTCTTTCTTTTTCTGTTTGCTTCCAGAACCTCTTTACTCTCTCTCTCTCCCTCTCTCTCTCTCTCTCTCTCTCTATATATATATATATATATATATATATATATATATCTGTTTTGCCTCCGGAACTACCGTAAGGTATTACTTCAGAGGATGAATGAGGAAGATATATATGAATGTAAATGAACTGTAATCTTGTACAATCTCAGGTCGACAATTCCTGATATGTGTGATTAATTGAAACCCATCACCGAAGAATACCGGGTATCCACGATCTAGTATTCTAATCCAAACCCATAAATGTAGTAAACCTTTACTAGAATTTAAATTTTAGAACTCAGCTAAATCAGCTGATTTGCGATGTGGAGATAACCACTAGACCAACCCGTTGGTTCCGGAATTTTGTTCTAGGTGTAGTGAAACTACTTTGAAGTTATAGTATACAGGACCTACTGTTAGTTTATAACTGTAAAATAAATAACTGCCTTACTTAAAATCTGTCCGCACTTAAATACATTCTGATTTATTTTATCTTGTCATCACTCTCTTCCTCTTACTATGATTTGTGAATTCTGAAAATTAATATCCGTACTTATTGAGAAAAAAACTTCAATCAACTTATATATATTTCCAGCTGCTAAAAAAAATGAATAAAAATATCAACCCTTTTTTTTACATGTCTTTGCGTTCTGTCACTTTCTACAAAACTTTATGTGAAAACGATAACTTCATTGTTTTTAACCTAATTTCTAAACGCATTTCTACATAGGCATCTAGAGTGTACGGTGGGAGTAAGTATTTCTTATAGCGTTTGGTTTAGTTTCTTCGAAACTAATTTCCCACTTAATAACCAATATTTTCCTCTTAGTATAATAACATAATAATTTTGGACTGTTAAGTCCTCTCCATACAAATGGAAGAGCGACTTGATACTGACTCGCCGTGAACAAGTAGCGGTGACCAGACTTAGAATCGGTCACATACGATTAACGAGTTCATATCTACTAATCGGCGAAGATAGACCAATGTGTGGTGTTTGTAACAAATCACTAACAGTCAAGCATCAAATGGAAGAGTGTACCACGTATGAGGACTTCAGAAAGAGGTTCGGCTTTCTAAATAGAATTGCTGCTGATTTGGATA
>JAAAKQ030058523.1:0-11490 GCA_010016005.3 Zanna intricata
GGTCATTGAGAAGCAGGGAGACTATATTGAAGGCATGTAAAGAGATATTTTAGTAAAAATAAAAAATGTAAATAAAAAAAGTTTTTGTGCATTATTTATGAAATGACCCACGTAGGAATGAAAAAGTACTCCAAAAACTGCAGAAAACTTAGCAGCCCATAAAAGAACAAACAAAAACTGTATAAGACTAATTGAGTTTTAAAACAGAAAACATTGTGATCTCCCTACCCGAATTTATGACAACTGCAAATAGACAATACTGGTATTTGTTTTAAAAATCAGAAAAAAATCCAAAATGTCAAAGTCAAAAGTCACAAACATCGAAACGGATTCCTACCTCACAACAATCAAGAAAGATGCATACCTAGAAAACAAAGTTACCTAAAATAAATCACATTTGGTATTTACATTTTAAGAAATAACCAACAAGCTAATTCAAACCAATGAAAAACTAACAAAGAGTAAGGCCAGAATCTGTGAGGAAGTGAAAGTTAATTAACAGAAACAACCAAAGTTAATGACCCTTTTAAAACAAACAAAACACATATAATAGAATGACATATGCAAAGAAGCTGTAAAAATTGAACATTAAAGACTGAGGAAATGGTATTCCTCAAACAAGAATAAAAACTTATAAGATCTAGATGAGTTTGCAAACAAGCATCCAAAATTATCAGAATAACTAAAAGAAAGTATAAGAAGAGTGAAGTTTAGAACAAATCGAAGAGGTCTTCTTGAAAAAACAAAAGGGATTTTTGTTTAAAAGAGGAAACAGGAAAATGGAATAATGAAAAACATGTAACAGTGGGAATAGCCCAAAAAAATAAACAAGAAAATATTAAACTCATGCAAAAATTTCTATTCATCTTCCTCTGAATGTTTGGTTCTTTCAATAAGATGTGAAATCTTATTGCCATTTTATCTTTGGTGGCCCTCTTTCCAACTAATATAGGTAATAAAAGAGATCCAAAATGAAAGAATTTCAGTTACAAGTTGAAAATGAAATCCAAAAAGTATCAAAAGCCACATCAATAGTTTACTAAGAGAAAAAACCAAATCAATTTTTTTTTGTAAGTTCCAAGAAAAACTTACAAAATTCCAGCAACCCATTCTTTTCTTCTAGAATAAAGATGCAAAATTAGACTTTAACAACAAAGGATATTGCAAAATTCTAGGAAGATATTTAAAAAAATTATTACATTATCAAGAAAGGGAAGAAAGATTCCAATCTCAATTTCCAATTACAAGCCAAAAACTTCCAATCACTAATAATAAAATAGAAAAAAAAATTTTAAGAACAGCAAAGTAGCAGGTAAAACTATCGGAAAAAAATTATAAAGAGAATCAGGAAAGCAATAGAGAACTGAAGAACTCTAAAAAATTTATGGAAACTGAAAAAAATTGCACAAGATTGTAAAAAGTGCAGTAATTCATATACTACACATTAAAAGAATCAAAAATATGTAAAAAGCTAAGGAACGATGTTTAGATGCTACTTGTCACATACAAAATCTTCAAAAAAATCTTTCAAAACAGAATCAAACAACACTTGGGAGAATACCAAGGGAATTGAGAAGAGGAAGAACAACGAAAAACAAATCAATGTGAAAAACGAATCTGGAACAATAAAACAACAAAGTGATAGAATGATAAAGCATTGTGGAATTTAAAAAAGTATATGACTCATTTGTTATAACTTCCTTACTTAATAGCCAAGAAGACTTAGAGGTGAAACCCAAAGTAATGTAATTAAATAGACCCTTAGTAACACTAAATCCAAAGTAAATTCAAGAAGAGAACTCTTAGAAAAATTTTAATTAAAACAGCTGTAAATCAAAGTTTTTTTGAATGTGTCCTGGACAAAATAATAAGAGAATAGAAAGAGAAGATAAAAGAAATTGAAACATATCACCAAATAAAATAGAGTCTGAAATTTAAAGGAACTGGAATTAAAAACCTAGCCTTTGTTGAAGATGTTCCAATTTTCTTACAAATTCTCATAACCATTGCATAACAAGTAAAACATCTAAAATATAATGCACAGAAAGTAGGGCTAAGACTTCCTTACAAAAAAAAACAGTTCACGGCTGACATCAAAAATTTCCCTCAAGTCTCTAAATACAGAATAACCAACAAAGACTATAAATTTAAACATCAATGAAATATCACCCAAACCAACTATTGGTTTAAACTTTCTCACCTTTAACTCCATAAATCCAGTTCATATTTTTCTAATTCTCCTATACATCCCCTACCACACTTATTGACCATTTACCATTTATTGACTGATTTACCATTATTGTCTCACAGTATTTACCTTTCTTTTTCATAATCTTTATCTATTTATTACTTTAATAACAACATCCTCAAACTGTCATGCAGACTTATATTACACACAAATCCTTTGGGTTCATCTAATCCTCACATTAATTGGCTATTATTTATAAAACTCACCCTTTTTACTCATTTTACAAGCGACTGTTTAACTTGTTACAACTAACAAGTTTAAAACTAACTTTCTTTAGAATGTTTCCTACACTACCTTTTTATTTATACTGAGCAGTACATTACAAATCATCACTGTTAACTTCTCCTTCTTCTTCCCACCTCACTTCAGTTAATCCAATATAGATCAATTCTGTTTATTTTTATTTTAAATTTTGCAACTTCTTGCAGAAGCATTAACTTCATATGAATATTTATATCTGTTTTCTCCATTTGTTTTTTTCCTGACCACTTATTACAACTTTTATCAATTAAATAACTAAAAGACAGACTTTAACTCTAAAAATTACAGAAGTACAGGATGGTGGTATTCTGTTACCTTTTACCTACGCATCAGCTGTTCATAATATGGAATAAAAACACCATTTGTAGCTGTTTTTCACACAAAATAGCTATTCTTCTGAAGCTACCTCTAACATGGGCAACATCTGACACCAAGAGAAAATTTTACAATTACAATGTTACAATGCGACACCAATTTTCTCTTTTGTTGGAAACTGCGAGAGCCTTCCATGGGGTCTTGCAGCTGTTTCATTAGGTTAAGAAGTGACAGTTTTTACTAATGGCTTAAGTAAAATTCCATACATGGTTTCCGGTTTAAGATAAGAAAATGATCTCAAGAAAATGTCTTTATGAGGTTTTCACTTTCAACCAATCACTTGTAAATAAATACACAATATGAACAAAGCAAACTCTTCTGGGTTATTCTATTCTGCGGATGCTAAAAGCATGTCTGAATGTTTAACCTCTTAGTGCGGTCAATTTTGGTTTGTTACACTATCATTTGATTAAGGGCTCGCAAAATACGGTTGGGGATCCCCCAACACATCCAAAGTATTTTAAATGGCAAAAAAGAGCTTAAAAGTTTATTTTGGTATCCATTAAAGAGAAAACTGTTGACTATTATTTGAATGGTTCAACACTATGATAGTAGTAAACATTATTTTTTTTACACTAAAGAATATTGTGAACATTTCACCATAGAAAGCATACCCTCAATTTGCCTTTTATGTGGTTAGATACATCAAAACAATTCTGGGTACATGACACTATTTTCTTTACTAAGTTTCCAATAGAATTAGAGTGATTTCAAAATTGGTTTGACAGAAAAAAATTAAACAGTAATTAAAATATTCTTTCTTTCCAAGGGCAACATTCATATTTCATTTTAGAAATAAAGCCCGTTTTAAAGTTTTAGACATTATGATTTATGATTGCTTGAGCTGTTATGCTATTACTTCTCCCAATTCTTTATGGTCATAAAGAATAATATGGTGTTTCTGTGTAATGCTTTCATTTCAATCGAAATTTATCATTAATCTTGTAAATCATAAATCTTATGTTTTATTAAAAGTTGTAATTTATGATTCATCTAATAGCAAAATTATATTTAATACAAATAAGTGAATAAAGCCTTGTAATACAACTATACGATACAGTAATACAATAAAATAGTTGTAACATATAGTAATAGTTATAACAATGATAACATAATTATAATCTATATAACTTCATGTAATGAAACGACCAATCATTTCTAACATTAATTATATTAGTTCATCAACCACAACACTGAGAAAATTATCTAAGTTCCACATTTTCTCTTCTTCAGTAACATGCTTCATACACTGTTTCCACTTGTCAATTGTTATCTCGTTCATGCCTTTTTCAAGCAGGATTTTAACATCTCCATTTTATATGTATCATTATTTTGGGCAACATAGACTTTTACTTGGCTCTATACTAAATAAATTGGATTAAGGTTACAGTGATAAAAAAGGGAAACCTTAACACCCTCATGACATTTCATTTCAACCAAATCATTGATTAAAAATGTATTAAATTTGTCACAATTGTGTTTTACATTTTCAAGGAGTTCTACTTTTAAACCGTTTTCTCCAAAGTTAAAATCTTTTTATTGCAGTCATTTCTTGTTTTCTCCATGAATGTTTGAAATATTTTGTTTTACAGTATGATATCAGAGCATTAACCATTACAATAATACTATTTTTGGATAATAATGACAATACATTTTGAAATCACTTCCTAAAAATATCTCCATTCATGTCATTGTGGTAGTCTCCAGATTTTTTGGATTCAAAAATGAGTAATTTCCCCTCTAAAAATCTATTTTCATTGCCAATATGTACAACAATTAATCGATTACCTTTATTTTTTTGGAGATTGCATGCCCCTGTTTAAGTCTGACAGAAATGCTATTTTACTGATTTAATTGTCATATAACACCCAATTCTTGTAGTGGTGTGACATTTACCCATGTCTCATCCAAATAAAATATATTTTTACCCATTTTTCTATAATTTGCAATTATTTTTTAAATAATTATGCTGCCAAATTATGTTATTAGTCACTGTGTAAAATCTTGGTGGATTTCAGTGTTAAAATGAAAGGCCACATTCCTTGGAAATATTTTTCTCAAAACAACATTTTAAAATTTCTACACCTATATTTGAGTTGAAAAAATTTCTATTCTGAATAAACATCTGCTTTAGTTAATATCCTTTTTATCTTCCTTATGACATTCACACATTGTAATTCCAACACCTTTTTTTTTTAACCTTTGGAACCACTGTTAGGTATTATATCAGAGGATGAGATGAAATATGTGTAGTTTGTGTGAAAATGCCATGCCTGACCAGGAGTCAAACCTGGGACCTCCTAATGAAAAGCTGAGATGCTACCACTCACACCATGGAGGCTGGAAAAAAATTCTAATTCCAATACCTAAATGGAAAATTTGTCAACTTTTAATAAAGTACTGTCTTCAAATTTTAATATTTAACTCACCTTAGTTGGCGAATGGCTAAAAGAAGAATTTACCCACCAAATTTTAAGTTCTTCTTTTATTTTTTTCTCTAAATTGTTAATCCATAATCAAAGTTTTACTAAAATCTTTTCCTGTTACTTCAACAAAAAATTTTAAAAAGCAAAGTGGTTTGGACTATAACCTTGATTAACTTACTTTCTATACAGGAGCATATAAATTATAGAAAAATATTCTATATACCGGATGGTCAAGAATTAACTCCCTACTGAAAATTGTTTATAATTATTTTAATATTTAACAAATTTTCATAAAACAAAAAGGATTTTGTTCCTTATAATGGTAGAATTTATTACATCATATCTCATTTATGTCATTGCAGATATCAGTGGCAGACCATGACATAACTTGTATGAGCAGGCTCAGCTGGCATTCCGGTACGAATTATGGTGGTTCATGGTACAAATATAGAGATGATGGCGAAGTGTGAAAGAACCTTATGCCTCGGTAGATGTAAAGATCATAAGGAATTGCAATTTTAAGCTAATGGACACAGGTTCTATATCAGATGTTAGAAGACACAGTTGCTCCTCAACATCCAAGGAAAATATGCAACTGGTTCAAGAAACATTCACTCGAAGTCCTCAGAAATCACAATGACAGGTATCTCGTGAAAGTGGTTTAACCCAACACACAATCCGAACTGTTTTGAAGAAAGAGTTGCATTTTCACATTACTGTGGTTTTCATGAATTATTGCCAGAAGACTGTGGTTGGAGTATACGGAGGTGATGCTTGCTTGGTGTGAAGACTTGTCCAATGTTTTCAGTAATATCCTGTGGTCAGATGAAGCATGTTGGGGGATTTTTTAACTGGTATAATTGTTAATATTGGGCAACAGAGAATCCGAGAGTGGTTGTTGCAAAAAACATCACCTAAAGATCACAGTGTGGTGTGGCATGACATCCATGAAGGTTGTGGGTCCATATCTCATTCAGGGCATATGCAGAACAGTATCTTGATTGCTTGAATATTATGTTCATGGTACTGTATCCACGTGGGACAATTACAGCAACCTAAAATGGGACCTTGCCTCACTTTGGAATTCCTGTCCGTGAATGGCAAAAGAGAAAAGTTTATCGCACAAAACAAAAAACTCTTAAAGGAGCAAATTCGCCAAATTCTTGAAAATGTCTTGGAAATTCTTCCAAATGTTCTTGGAAATGTCACTGGATTATCTGTAGAAGTCAGTCATAAACATCCCCATCCGTTTATAAAAATTGGTGTATAATGGTGGTGCTTATAGGATTTGCATAACAATTCTACCATTGTAAGGAACAAAATGTTTTTTATTTCATGAAAATTAGTTAAGTATTAAAAGAGTTAAAAACAATTTTCAATGGGGAGTTAATTCATGCCCAATTGGTAGTTATGTACTAAAACTACAATAACATTCAACATTTTATGCCCAAAATGTATAAAAGTACTAAATTAAACAAAAAAATTAATTAATTTTTTTATAAATAAAGATCTTCATACATTTGTGAATAATATTTTTAAGTAGGATGAGGGCATTCAAAATTACAAACAAAATGCATCAAAAATCACATATATTATTTTAATGTTATGTACAGTCTCAGAAAAAGAATACAGTAACTGAAAAATATCTATTTAATTAAAATAATGTACATTTAATTACCATAAATAAATAAAATGAACAGTCTAAGTAAACAATAACAAAATATTTATTCCAAAACTTTGGTAACTCTTATAATAATCAACAGTATAAATGTCTGTTACATTTATTTAACATGAAAAAAAATAAATTAAGTAACTCATTTAGACTGTTAATCAAATGTCTTCTTTGTTAAATTCACAAAATCAATTTAATCTTGAACTGAACCTTTATTATTTATACTGTAACATACAATGAATGTAAGTGTCATTTAATTTTTAAACGTGAATTACTGTTAAAAAACAAAAGTGTTTTGTTTATATCACAGTATTATCAAAAATATCTCAAACATGCATAATTTATGGATAGAAGATTCAAATACATTCATATACCACTGATCATAAATAGAATATATAAATAATCACTTTTAAGAATCTGAAAATTAAACCATTACTTTCCTCAGCAATGAGTTTATTGTTAATATACTAATTTTCAATGCAGTAGGTATCAGTAATTTGAGCTATGGTAATTAAGTGTGAAATTATTTTGATTTATTAAAAAAAAAAAATAGTGGGAATAATAATTGTGTAAACTGAACAGAGAATAAGCTTCTTTTGTAAATAATAAGTAAAAAAGTCTAATCCAAAAATATACAGAATACGAGTATATTGCTCAACAAATAATAAATACCAAGTACAAAATAATAATTACAATCGAAAATTAAATGTAAGCAACATGTAGTAGTATGATTAAGATGAATGGATGACTTTTCCTAGAAATACAATATCCAAAGTTTTTTAACCCCATTTAATTTTATAGTTTACAAGGCTTTATTATTAACTAACCCTAAATTTCACAATGAAGTTTTACAGGATTTACTATTCCAGTCACTCTCTGTTCAGAAAGTCATAATTACTAAAAAAATTCAAAACGTAAAATAAATTCAAGTAATGAGTTTACTTCTCCGTGTAATTCATGAATGAAATAATTATAATAATTCTCATCATCCTTGAACTACAAGTAATTTAAAATTATGATCATTATTATTTAAGATTATAGATACAAACTGCATTATCTTTAATACAAGTTAGTTCATCTCAAAAGATAAAACTATTCTGAAGTTAGAAAAGATTCATTATGAAAGTGATAAAACTAATAAATACAGGTAAAATTAGATGATGTGAATTTACAAAGCTGATGATAAAGAAGTAACAAATAATTATTTTACCTAACAATACTACATAATATTAAGAATAGTGACGAATCAGAACCTAAGATATATTATTTTTAACTGATCACTTAACATATTTTTAACATGTCTTATAGAGGCAAATTTATAATATTTCAAGATATTTCAATCATGTAAATAAAAATTAAAAAGTGGCTATATAAACAAACAAAAAAGTAGTGAATTATTTTCAACTTATATATTTTGCAGATCTTCTACTAAAAATAACATGAGGCCAACTAAACTTAAAAATCAGAATGATACAATTAAACACTAATTTAAAATTTTATACTATAATTAAAAATTAATTTATATAAAATAAGTTTAATAGTGTTTATATATAAAATACAGGTACAAATAAATACTTTATGTTAAAATAATTAAATCACTACAATATTATATTCAAATGGAATGTTAATTTCTTAATTTAATTTGTATAATTAATACTGTTTATATTACTAAACACTAAAAAAAATGAGGCCATTAAAAACCTGAATGATTAAATAATATAGATTTGATTGAAATAAATATTTCATCATTTGAAGTACATTTTCAGGTACTTTATTATTATCATCTTTATTCTCTGAATTATTGTTAAAAATGTTAACATTATTTTACAATAAACTGTCAAAGACCATATTTTTAATACTTTATAAAACATCAAACTGAAATATATATAAATATCAAATAAATTATTTTGTCATAGCATGGAATATATAATCAAAAGGAACACTTAACCATAAACTTTTAGTAAAGCAGGCAGATTTTTAACATTACTAATATAATAGAAAGAAGAAAAAACATTACTAGTTATAGAAAGAAGAAAAAAATATGTTAACACAGTACAGAAACCCTTAATGGGATTACAAATAAGGTATAAAGACAGAATTTAAAGCATAAAGAAGTAGCTGAACAAATAGAATATTAACTTAATAATAAAATTTTTAAAGCAATGAAGCTACAACATTATGAAATTAATATTTAACAGATGAACTCCAAATGTATAGTTCTACAATAAACTGATAATAATTTACAAAATAACTGACTTAAAAAAGTTAAAAATAACTTAATAACAATTTTGATGGAGTTTTATACAAATCTCTCCATGATATAATTTTTCAAATAATTTATAAATTATATTAAAATGCAAGTATCTATGAAATAGCAAAAATTATAAAAGCACAAGAGATTTGTTAATGTTTATTATAAGTAAAGCAATGTTATCCAAATTTTACCAGAAAAATCGTACAAAGTTCTAATCATAACTTTTGAAGAGTTGACTACGAAAATAAATCCAGGTTAAAGAATGCAGGACAAATAAAATAGAATGAGTTTATGGTAAAATAGATGAGTACAGGCCAATATTATATTCAGGCAAGGCATGAATTTAAAAAAATAAGAACATTTACTTAAGTTATTCATCAAATAAAAAATAAGTAAATAAATTACACAGACTATGAAAAAATTTATATGATTTTAGAAAACTAAACACAAAGAAAGGTTTAATAGTGCCTTCTTTGGAAAGAAAGATGCGCCTTCTTAAATCTAGTAGGAATCCTGATTACATTAAAGTATAACAGAGAAATAAAAATATCTCAAAAAAAAAAATCAAACATAAGCACATGTACACAACCACAAGGAAATATACCTTGAAAGGAATCATAAAAATAACAGATGGCAGATACAGAGAAAAAATATATTATTTAAATAAAATTAACACAACATATTGTCTATTTCACCAAGGGTATCAAGAAGGTAAGGCCTTGACTTTCTTTAAACATACACAATTTTTCTTACACCTTTTTGTTGAAAACAAATACATTTTGGTAGGCACATTTTTGAAAGAGACAAAATTAATTAATTTTTGAGGAACATGGCAAACTCTTCAAACTTTGTTAAGTTGGTAGTAAATCACATGCGATTCCATTAACAACCGCACAGATATTTCTATTCCTTCCAACAACAGTGCTCCAAAAACTCTATGACGATGGTGCTTATATTTAAGAGCAAAATGCCCTTAAACAATTGGTCCATAAAAAGTGACTTGTAGTTTTTAATAATTCTTAAGTGTTATTACATATCATTATGCTATTCAACAGTATTCCTTACTGCTTTCTTAAATCATGATGTAAACTTTTATATAAATGATATAACCTTTTATATAAGTCTTATAACATTTTTTTATAGATAAGTGGAAATACTTGCATGAGATAGAATTAACATGATTCTAATAATTCAGGGCATTCCTAAAAAGCTGTTTTCTATATAAAAAATTAGCCTGCCAGAGTTATTAGTTTGATGCTGCCAGATATAAACACAACAGCATCTGATAAGTGTTTTAAGAGAATGTGAAGATTTGGCCGAGTTTTTTTACTTATAATAGATCAATTAGGTAGTTCTGAAGGCCTTTTGGAATATAATTCTATTAATGTAATCATTTTTTCTCATTTATGATAATTTTAAAATAGTAAACAGCAAGTTAAAATTGGACTTTGAAAAAATTAATCAAACATGAAGTTTGATAAAATTAATAGAAAATGAACGTAACATGCTTCACAGAAAATAAAAACTGTTAACAGATCAAATACTGTTTTATTTCACATAACCGAATCGATGAAGCAAAAATACTTTTTACTTTCACACTGAAAAGTTGATAATAAAACCAAAACATTAAAGGCCCGATTACAATTTCACAAATTTTTTGCATTAAATTCTATCACTGGCATAACCATTTTTACTTCTAGATTTTCATAACTTCTCAAAGTTAAGAATTTATTTTTGATATAAATTTAACTAACTTTTGGAAGCTTTTACGTGACTGAAACTAAAAGAAATGACACATCCACCCAACAGTAGTGACATATTACAAAAAGATTTATTAAAATTTCAGAAGCAACTACTAGAACGTAAATTTGATGAAAATTGTTTTTTAATGATAAAAAGAAATAGTCAAAGAATACCAATCGATTAATAAAAAGTAATAAAATAAATAACTACATAAAATAATCAATATTAATAAGTTCAAAAATTAATAGCATTTTAGTAAAGAAAAGTAAATAAAAAAAGCTAAACACATTGGCTCAAAGAATATTTTTTTGATAGTGTGTGATAAATATTTAAGTAAAAAATATTGCAATCTCTTGCAATATACAAAACCATAAGTGTTTTTTTTTTTTGCAATATTCAAAGAATACAATAGTCAAAGATAGAATAGTCAATGCAATAGTCAAAGAATACCAATCGATTAATAAAAAGTAATAAAATAAATAACTACATAAAATAATCAATATTAATAAGT
>JAAAKQ030058534.1:0-15925 GCA_010016005.3 Zanna intricata
AAAAAAAAAAAACATTATTATTAATTAGAATTACGTTGAACATTTATATCAAAAGAAAAAATTTGATGTGGACACTACATGACTTCTTTGTACGCCTATTAAATTACATATACACATTTTTTGCAAAACTTCATTTATATACTTATTTCATTTAAATGTGAGATAGATCCAATTCTTTAATAAAGTCAACAGTTACAAAATTGCTAAAATATAAGTTAATTTTTATTAACATCAAATATGTATACAATTATTAACAATTTTAAATATAAGGTTAGAGTAAAAGGGACGTACTCTTTAAATAAACGTGTCTTATATCTGTCTAATACTATAACTTTGTTTAAATTATTATGATGTAACCATGTAACAAAATGAAAAAAAAAACGAAACAGGAGATGGTTACTAAATTTTATAGCAATATTTATTATCAAGTAGAGATTGAAACAAATGCATAAATAAAAATAATCTGAGTCTAAATAATAATTTTCAATTAACATTAAATAACCAAATGTTTCTCCAGATCTAATGTGGACATCTCATGATTTCCTTATACGCCTATTAAATTATATATTCACATTTTTAAAAGTACATAACATTTTATTTCACTTCTGATTTTTTTACAATTAAAGGTTAATAATTATTAATAAATCAATGTATTTAAATTAAAAAAAAAAGTTAAAAAAATAGGAGATAAAGTCTAATTCCGAACCGATATGCCTGCCCTTTATAAGACCCAAATATTTCATTCATTAAAATTTTATTTGGTTTTAATTCTGGAACCAATGAAAATAAGTACCATATATCATTGAAAGCTCTCAATGAGGGCCTATTACTGCAGTTAAGAAAAAGTTCTAAATCTAATTGTTTTTGAAATTTGGGCTTTTTTGGACACTTTTGGTCAGCTGATTGCAATAAAAAGGGAAGGTGCACAACTAGATGTTACAACAATCCTAAATACAAAATTTCAACATTCTACGGTTAATAATCGTTTTTGAGTTGCGAGATACGTAGTACATACGTACAGGCGTCACGCCAGAACTAGTCAAAATGGATTCAGGGATGGTCAAAATGGATATTTCCGTTGAAATCTGAAAATATAAATTTTTCGCGATTGCAATACTTTCTTGTACTGCGTAAAAGGAAGTAAAAACATACTGCTTATAAAGAGTGGTTTACAATCATATTTTCAGGGAGGAGTTCGCTTAACCTTAATTAACAAGGATAAAATAACAATTAATGATATAAAAAGAAGCTGACAACTGTGGGTTGTTTCTGATGTACGGCTTACACCACGCATCATAAAAGCATAACTTGCTTGAGATTAAAACAGCACATTTCAAATCTTGTATTACTAACAAAAAGCTTCTATTTCAACAACTTTAAAAATTAAAATTGTTTTCAGCGCCCTTGAAAATGTATAAATTGATACATGTTTATTACTTTTGCGCGAACACCAAAGTTCAATTTTATAACAAATCTTTTTTTTAAAGCAGTCTTAATTGCAGTAAAAAGAAAAAAAGGAAAGAAAAAATATTAAAACGTGCATCACTCTTGGTTTGGATCCGACCGCTTGGTGGAATTTGGGGCTCCCAATTTACTAAAAATAATTTATTTGCGTAATACAAGACAAGATAAGAACCACAATGAAAAACGATCACAACAGAATTTCAAAGTTTGGAACATTTTTTTGGATGGGATACAATTTTTCTATACTATTTTTGCAAATATTTTATTTTTTAATTGTTAAAAAATGTGCGTAAGAAAAATATGACCTTAATTAGACAAAATTTCGAGATACTGAGGGTGACCTTGCTCTATAGGCTCACCCCTTTGACCATTTAATTTGAAAATTTAATGGCATCAATATCCATGTATTGTATAGAAGTAATCTGACCATGTTTGGTCAAAATCGTTCCCGTAGTTCTGGAGATATAAGGTGACTTAGAGGCCAAATCGAACACACACTCACACACATACACGTACATAAACATTTGGAAAATTTCCATCCGGTTTTTTGGGTTCCTTAGGTGTCAAAACATCAAGATCTGGTGAAAACTGCATATGCCCAAATTTGACCGATTACAATACTTTCCCTTCTAGAACTATAGCGCTTTCTAGGCAGGAAAATAAAAGAATATTCTTTTCATAGAAATATAACATTTATCTAACTTTTCATTGTATTAACAAACAGCACTCGGTTAATCTTAAAAAATTAGAGAAGCTTAATTATCACTTGAATAAAGGATTAATATTTTCATTCGACAAACTAAACAACCATATTTTAGCAAAAATTTTATATTCACTTATCCACTTAATGAATTGAGAGCCTGAAAAAAAAGGAACTGTTAAAATATTTTGGTTCAAAAAGTAAGAGCGTTTTTCTGGATAGAGCTGTGGGGACGGGTTGTCCTGATCGTACTCCATTCTCTATTTTGATTCACTCTAACATCCTGTCTACTACGATTCCCATTTGTTTCAATTAGTTTGGTAAACACTCTTTAAGATAATAAATACCTTAAAAGAAAGATTTTGAGAAGCATGAAGAAACAAAAGATAGTTCAGACATCGATTTATTGTTAATTAAATGAAGAAATGTCATTTCAGTAGTAGTCACAGATTTAGTTCGAGAATCAAAAACACCATGCCAACCTCCAATACGGGAAATCACCGATTCTATTTAATTTTTCTTCATTTACTGAAATCGGCCGAAAAAAATCTTCTTGATAAATGAGTTACGAAAGTCAGAGGTTATAAAAAGGATAGATTATTTTTTAAACGCCCTCGCAGTTAGCCTTTAATTATACTGTAGTGCGTTAAAAACATTTGTAAAGAGAATTGATAGTGTTAAAAAGATGGATGTTTTATTTGACGCTAAATTAATATTAAAAATTCACATCGTTCAAGTCGGTTAAATAGCTAACACTCTGCTGGAATTTATTTTCGGTTTTTTAAATGCGTACAGCATTAACTAATACATTAAATCATTTAATTAAATTGTGAAATGTAGGCTGGAGAATAAAACACCTGGAGTTTAAAGACCTCTTTAAAACCACATTTTTTTCATACAGACTAAGCACATTGTACTTAAAAGAGACGATTAAAAAAACGCTTTTAATAATGATTTTAAGGTTATGATTGTTAGATTTTATCACTGTACTCATAATTATGTGATTGAATCAAATTAAATCTCTAATGTCAGCTTAAATTCATTATTTTCTGTCATTAATTTTTTGTTCATTTTATCATTTTGAAGATTCAGAAAGAAAGAAGTTTTTAAATTTAACACCGTTTTCGATAGTTTTCAAAGACAATGTAAAATTTTAATCGGAAAATCCGTATTCTGCACAGAATTAAATGCACGTACTCATACATCTAATTATATGTAATAAATGACTGTCTCCTGAAATTTTTATTACTTGAGAACTGTTACCATATAAAATCAGTTTTTATTACACAATTATCATTTTATAACTTTTCTAAAAGTTTACCGAAAATAGGGATTTTTATAAATTATGGTGTCTTACACCACAAAAGTTGGAATTTCTTCAACCTAAATAGTTACACAGAAAAATGAATTTAGCAGAACATACTAGAAAGAATTGATATAATTTTCAGAAGTCAACACAGCCAACTCAATCAATTGGAAATAAACTTTAGTATTCCTTGAATAAGTCTCATTTAACACACCTCATCTAGATTGTGTATCAATATATCACACTCATTGCAATAAATGTTAAGGCCGCTCGTTCACTGGATGACTAACTACGAGATCACGCGAGTAAATTCGTAGTAGCGCACCTAATCAATCCCAATACAAAGAATGCAACGGATCGTTCCGTTGCAAGTGACCTTGAGCGGCCGACTACATGCGACAACTGGCTACAACAGGCTACAAGCCTGTTAGATTAGGATTTGCCTCTCGTAGTCGCCAGTGCATTACGGTACGTTCAACCTCTGTTATCCTATTAGATTACAAGTGGTTTTTTTTATTGTGTGCTAAAGTCCTTTTTAATTTTAATACGTTTTTGTATAGTAATGTCCTAAATAATTCATATATTCCAAGTTGTACTTTCATACTTTTTTGAATATTAAATGTTTATAAAAACAAAACATATTTCTTACCGTGGAGTTCCAAATTAACGTTCTACAGGTGTTACTGTTTCCCTGAAATTAGATATTTTTGCTATTGATGACTCTCCAGCATTTAAAATGTAGCGAAACGACTCTGGCTGCATCCGATAATAATTAAAAAACTTTTGCGGGGAGGGGTCTTTCTCCAAAGTGTTGTGCAAATGATTGAATTAGTCCGATGAGTTCTTTTTAGCTAGGAATGGGTTTATAAAAAATTATGTCTCCTATTACGAGTTTACCTCAGACACCTTGTCAAGTAGGGACTCTCATAAAAGTAAATATCTGTAGCATCTGTTTCACAGAATCTTGTTATCAATCAGTTTAACAGGCGTTTTAAACGTCTTAAAAAACCACAACAATAAAAAAACTGCAGACACCGATACCATAAATACGTTTGTACGAACGCCAACTGACATTCGGGTGATATCTTAAAAATGACGACTCCAGTCTTTCATAGTCATGTAATAAAACTGATGTGATCTCGTACTCGCTCGTAATCTCTTCCAATGAATAGCATAATACAAAAACGAAGGGCATTATACTCTTTCACCGGAATTTGGTTAAAGAAAGATATTATTAATTACTGATCGTAACTGCAGAGTGATGCAAAAGACCTGCCTCGAGGCAGATAATGTTATGACCTATTCAAATAAATAGTTTCAGAGCGAGATTATATCGTTACGAAGAAGAGAATCTCATTCAAGATCCCTTAACCGTCTTTCCAATGACTACAATACTGGCTACCGTTTACCAACACAGAAGCAGAATGCTATGATGATAATCAACTGACCAATGTTTAGCGGTAACTCCAGACTAATTACAGCCTATTCATCTGCGCAGTATAGTTCTGGCCGTAGAAACAAGCCCCCCTTTGAGATCACTCCCAAGACTCGAAATAAATTCCACATTTATGAAAATTATTTACCACTTTTTTGATAGACTTCATAAGAAAGCTACGTTGTAATGAGTACCATGATTCGACTTCTGGAAAATTTCAACATATCTTTGCTTTTCACATCCCCCAGACCAAAAACCACCGTCAGTTCAAAAGTTTATATATACATTTGTATATATATATATTTCACTTTCTTTTGAACACGATAACTGCCGTAATTTTTCACCACTCACTTTCAAATTGATACATAAAATATAACAACCCAAAATCTCGGTCGAGTTCGTTAATGGGTAAAATCGGACATGGGGGAGGCTTTTTCGAAAAACAAAATATCACTATAATTTTCTTATTAAATGAAATATCGAATTCGTTTAAAGTTTCTACTGTTGTTTGGATGAGGACCTAAAACTTATAAAAGTCAACTTTTTTAATATCACCAACCACTGGCCCAGGGGGTGGAAAAAATGGATTTTCGAAGACAACAAAAACATCATATCTCCCTTGATAGGCACAGTATCGAATCGATTTAAAGTGACCGTTAGTTCTTCAAACATTAACTAAATGTTTGTCTGAAACAATTTTTGATATGATCAACCCTTACAGCAAGGGATGATCAAAATGTTAAACTTAAATGTGAAACTTATTTTAACATGCAACTATTGTCGTATTGAGTAAATTCATAGCTTTAAAGTGGAAATCTTTTTATCTCCTACTTTTTTCTTTTTCTGTTTAGCCTCCGGAACTACCGGAAGTAAGTACCTCTGAAGTAAGGTATTACTTCAGAGGATGAATGAGGATGATATGTATGAATGTAAATGAAGTGTAGTCTTGTACAATCTCAGGTAGACCACTCCTGGGAAGTCTACCTCCGCCTTCCGGCGTACCGAAAGGGATTTTTTTTTTTAATTATTAAAAAAGGACGCATGATTTCAATAATTTACCAGTCAATATCAGTTCATCTTAAAATTAACAGAGGTGGTATTAGACAAATATAAATCTATTAGATGAATTTCTCGGATTACTTGCTGGCTTTCTGATGAAATAACAGGCATCGGAAATCAACTATGTAAACAGAAAAAAATCTTATTTTTTCCACTACAAAGTACATCAATTTTCTTAGTAATTAATATAAAGATTTAAATTTGTAATGACTTTTGAGAAATTTTCTAATCCTTATTCTTTCAACGTTAATTCTGACAAAATCTAATTTTCTGGAGTAATAAGATATTTTTTTTTACAAAGATAATCATTTTAAAAATCAACTGTATTTTATTTTATCGTACTACAAATCGTATCAATGATAAACGGATAAGGAATTAATAACAAACAAGCATATTAGCCAAAAACCTGAGGTCACTGAAATATTAAGTACGCTTCAGTACTCCACTATCTCATAACACTATCATCATATTTAATAGCGAATCACCTACTCCCCTCTTCATGACTCAATTTATTGTTGATTCGCCTTCGCTTCCTCCATACCATTCTTGATCTAATGAACCGCCTCTGTCGTCCTGTATGCGGCACGCTTTAAAAAAATTATACGCAATTTAGCTTGATACAGTATTATAGTGTGTATGTCAAGTGAATGTTATCAACCCAAATGAATGAATAAATAAATCAACTTCATTACGCACAGTACAAGGACAAATTATCAAAATATAACTATACTTTCTTTACAAAACATTTCAGAGCTGGATATTATTTTATCACAGTTCATAATTGTTCAACCATATTGTTGTTAGATTAATCATTTCAAAACGGTAAATTCAATTTTCAACCATCAGTCCATCATAACATTGACGAATCGAAAATTCAACTATGTGTTCATTATCGATTTATTACTCTTGATTAAATTCTGTTTATTACTGATTTTTTTTTTTTTTGTTTAATCAACGGAACCACCGTTTAAGGTATATCTTCAGAGGATGAGATGAATGAATTTGTAGCGTGTGTGAAAAATGCCATGGATTCGAACCCGGGACCTCCGGTTGAAAGGCCGAGAAGCTACCACTCGCGCCACGGAGGCCGGTTATTACTGATTGTATGTGAATATATACAACTGTATATCAAATTTTATATTGTTTCGTTTTATAATTTAATTTTTTGTTGATAATAACAAAATTTATCAAGGAAGAATATCAATTAAAAGAAATCAAGCAAATTATTAAATTATAATTATAAAAATTAAAATACAGATTAAGAAAAAATATTATTTATTTTATATAGATGTACAGCTGATCCCAAGTTGTTGGAGTCAGTACTTTGGCTGACTCCAACAACTTGAATATTATTTACAAGTTAATTTCTGAACTCATAAGCCTGGATCGGCCAAAGATTTGGCCCCGTTTTAGACTTTTAAAAGAATACAAAATAATTTTTGGAATTTTTAAACTATCTTTTTATGTTTTAGCCTCCGGAACTACTGTAAGGTATTATTACTTCAGAGGATGAATGAAGATGATATGTATGAATGTGAATGAAGTGTAGTCTTGAACAATCTCAGGTCGACCACTCCTAAGAAGTGTGGTTAATTGAAACCCAACCACCAAAGAACACCTTTATCCACGATCTAGTATTCAGATCCGTATAAAAATAACTACCTTTACTAGGATTTCTTAGAACTCTTGACTTCGAAATCAGCTGATTTGCGATGTAGCGTTATCCACTAAACCTGTGGGCTTGGAATTTTTAAACTAAATACTTTTTTTAAATATATTTTTTAAAAATAAATAAACCTCTAAATTGGACTAGATTAAATTATATTCTAATTTCTTTATAATATTTTGTATTTTAAAATACTGCAAATCCGTGCTGGAGAACTTAATAGCCTTTCACAATGGAACAGGAAAGTACCAAAGGACCGTCGATGACAGAACCTGTAGTAGAATACACGAGTGTTAAAATAAGTAATATTTTATTATAAAAGGCCAAACACTTATAAAAATATCTAAAATGAATGGTATATAACTTCGTTTTACAATTATTTCAAGTTAAATATCTTAAAAGTTCTTCCAAGATTATTGGACAAAGTGGCAAAGCAAAAAAAAGCAAAGTGGAAATAATAAATTTCAATAAATAAAATAACTATTTCAATAAAATAAATAAACAAATTAAAATAGTTTAAATCAATTAACTTAAAAGGTATTAATATATAATTTTTTTTTCTTCTTCTTTTTACCTCCGGAACCACCTTTAGGTTACATCTTCAGAGGATGAGATGAATGAACTGTAGCGTGTGTGAAAATTGCCATGCCTGACCGAGATTCGAACTCGGGACCTCCGGATGAAAGGGCGAGACGCTACTACTCGGCCACGGAGGCCGGCATTAATATATAATGCACATGTATTAAATATTTAATAAAATTATTTAACTAAAATTTTCTTCATAAATTAATATTTATATTTATTATTATTGTTGTTGAATATATATACATATATTTTTTTTATTTATTTATTTTTTATTTAAAAAAAAAAAAAAGGTTGTAATCCATGATGAAAATTTCTCAGAAAATAAATACAAGTGATTGCAAGTAGAATTTTTGGTTACAAAGTAAAGAAAATAGAAAATTAAATAATTTTGGTAGTGGAAAGTGATAGAAGGAGAGAGGATAGATACAGACTTCTGTAAGGTCTACCGCAGCTGATCCTTCGTATACATGGGGTTGCTGAAAAGTTCCTGGCTTTGCGTAGAAAAAATGGAGCCAGAGTTTTGAAATTATCCATTTATTCAATACATTCTTCTGTGAGATTGATACACGTTGTACATCGTTGTTGTAGGTTTTCTAGTCGTGTAAATAAAAGTCCTGTGATTGGGCGCGAAACCATCTGTCAGCAGCCACTTTGACATCTTCAATATCCTCAAAACGAATACCGTGTACTTCACCGAATTCACGTGTTTCTTCAAGTTCGGAAATAGAAAATAGTCCGAAGGGGCTAGGTCTGGTGATTAGGAAGGATGGTTGACCAGTTGGAAGCCCAGGATCGTCAATTTGGCAGCCACAACGTTGTACGTATGCGCAGGTACATTGTCATGCAACAGAAGTATCCCTTTGGCCAACTTCCCTCGACGTTTCTTCTTAATTGCCTTTTTCAACCGGTTCAGCAGGTTAACATAATATTTTCCGGTTATACTAGATCGCTGAGGAAATAGTCCACCAACAGAATACCATCTTTGTCTCAGAAAACGGACGCCATCACATTTTTTGCCGATTTCTGGATGCGGAAATTCTTCGGCCGCGGGCACCGCCGTGGAACCATTCTTTTAAGTGTTACTTGGTTTCAGTATCATAAATGTGAAGCCAAGTTTAATCCGCAGTCACTACGTAGCCAAAAAGGCCTCTGGAGCTTCAAAATGGGGCAAAATGACTTTGGATGTCAACGCGTTCCTTTTACTCACAGTTTAAAATTTGGGTACCCAATTCACTGAAAACTTGCGCATGTCTAGGATTGTGGTAATAATGAAAAGCTCGCTGAGAATGTTCAGTATCTAGGTTATCTTTTTGGCAGATATTCGCCGGTCCTCAAAAATGAGCTCATGGACAGCATTGCATGTTGCAGTGTCAGTTGCGATTTGAGGGCGCCCAATGCGGGGCTCATCTTCGTCCGTGAAATTGTTAGTCTTAAAACGAGATACACAAGTTTTCACAGTGCTGTAGGAAGCACACTTCTCTCCCAGTGTTTGTGACATCTCAATGTGAATGTCCTATGCTGATTTTCCCTGGAGAAAGAAAAACTTCAAACGACCCGTAACTCCATCGACGAGAAACTTGCTTGAGTCTATGCCATCTCAGCTTTCACCTGCAACAGAAAAAATTTTACGAATCCTTGGCACTTGATATTTTTACAGTTACATACTAAGATTTTAAAATTTGAAATGAACCTAAAGTTGTTTTTCTATTTTAACTACAAGGCATCAAAGCCAGGAACTTTTCAACATCCCCTCGTTCATAGGAAATTACGCCAGTTCTTTAACAATTCTCTTGTTAACATGATACGAATTACTTTAAAAGTGATCGATGGATTTTTAAAGACGTTTTTAAAGACGATCTGATTACAAACACGCTTTAAGTACAGAATACTGCAATTCGGGATTATTTATCCACATTGATGTATGACAAGTTAGAAATACGTATAAACGTTTTTACTTGGTGAGGAATATTCTGAAGGTTATCGTTCCAAATGCATGTCGAGATTGTTATCTATTCTCTCAAATAAATAAGTACATTTTATTGTTAGAGAAAATTTTAGTTTTTCAATTTTCCTTCCCCACACATAATAAAAGGGAAATAAACAGATACTACTTAAAATAATTTAAAAAAAAAACAAATGAGCTCTGTTAAATGTAGATAAGGAAATAAATTTAAAGTTCTGAGTATTACCTGAAAGAATAATAGTAATTTAAATAGGTTCCCTTTATCTTAAATGCAAGTATCTTCTGAAATTCGGCTATCCGTTTAATGGATTAATTTTTTATTTCTTAGATCACGTTGCCACTTCAATGAATGAATAATGATTTATGATCACAAAAACAAAATTCTGAAATTTATGAAAATATTTTTTCTGGTACATAATTGATCACTTAAATTATGATAAATTTTAATTAATCAATCATATCATCTTTCTGATTAAAAAAATACGCGTTTAAAAAAGAGTGATCGTATTAAAATAAATTTTAATTTAAATTTATTAAGATATTAATTTCTAACTCGTATATTAATATATTCAAATATATTAATATAATCCCCTATTTAATAATATAAGAGTAATTATTAAATTTTGTTTATATAACTCATTATTTTATATGAGATCGCATTATAATTTAATTGTCAAGGTCAGTTAAGAAAGAAAAGTATAATTTGCTTATTTATTGTGAATCCGACTGTAAAAGCTGTAAAGAGTAATTTATTACGTTACTGAATAAATTTAAAATATTAAATTAAGTAAATATTTATTTAACATTATATAATAATAATAAAAACTAATAGAATTTGTAATTCTAATTCTCTAGTAAATGAATAAGGAATAAGTTTTTTAATAATAAATTTCTTTTTTAATAGTTATTAACTATGTTCTTTAACACACACACACATATATATATATATTTTTTTTTTCATATATTACTCTTTTTATTGGTTTGAAGTAAGTAGATTGTACTTGTTATTTTTATACGAATTTGAATACTAGATCGTGGATACTACCGGTGTTCTTTGGTGGTTGGGTTTCAATTAACCACACATCTCACGAGTGTTCGACCTGACAATGTACAGACTACAATTCATTCACATTTATACCATACACATCATCCTCATTCATCATCTGAAGTAATACCTTACGGTAGATCCGGAGACTAAACACAGATAAAGAGAGATTTTACTTGTTGCTGCCCTAAGAAATTGTTTTACCTTTTTTCTTATATATTTATTTAAAAGATATAAAAAAAGATGTCTCATTTACTTCTTGTTATTTTTTTTTTCCGAAAGTGACTCCCTTGCGCTTGCAACGCGTTTCGCAAGTTATCAGAAAAATCAAAACTATTTCACCACCGAGATCGCCTCATATTAAAATAAATAGACACATATGGTTCTTAACATATTATCCATGCAGTTAAACAATATTGTCGCGTGTTTCCGATTAGACAAGGAGGAGAAATTAACACACGTAAAAAAATTTCTTACAAAAAATCTATTACTCTTAAATAAATTATAATATAGTACATAAAGAGTAATTCAAATTAAAAAACAAAATTAATTTAATATCAATTAAATTATAAATACCAAAATACAGTTTCGATTTACTAAAATTTTATAATAATTAATAGTAACTGATAAGAAGATAACAAATGAAAAATCTAAATTTCGTACAATTCATCTTTTGTTTCTTAAAAGTATAAAATTTATATAGGTAGACTTGTACCTGAAGCTAATTAAATTCTGAAAACAATAAAAAAATTTAACAATTAAATGTAAAACCGATCTTCTTAGAGAAATGGTCTCGTCTAGGGTTTTCTTCTGAAGATTTCGGATTTGAAGTTTGGTCAGATATAGCATTTTTCATACGCTGTAAAATTCCATTTTCATATTCCCACGTATAAGCTTCTCAAAGGTTTTTTATATAAATTAATTTACAAAAAGAAAAATATATCATATACATATATACACGAATAATTAAAATGGATTATTACATTCTGAATTTTTTTAAAATTTAAACCGATTAAATAAATTGTATTAAATCAATTAATTTAAATTTAAACAGAATTTATCGTCGTCCACAAAAGAGAATCTTAATTCGATCTATTATTAATTTTTTAAATCAGTTTTAGCAAATTTTTTTCTTTTTTCAGAGGAAATTCTTTGATAATCCTTATCTAACTTTTTTCTTCGAGACAATTGAGTAGAAGATGCAAAAAACATAAATACGGTTTACAGAGGTGATCTTCAGATATATTTTATTTGTTACTGCTTGATTGTTGAAGCATTGTAATATACAGCCTGATATCATTATGTTATTTTAAGTATTTTCATTGAAAAATAGAATTGGTAGAAAAATAAAAATTACAATTATATGGCCTGGATTTAAAAGATTAAAATATTTTTAATGGAAATAAAACTACCAAACAATTTTATAATATGTACTAAAAAGTAACAAAATACCTTTTTACTAATTCCTTAAATTTTTTTTTTTTTAAGTTGACGTCAAATTAAAGATTAATAACTAATTGATAGTTATTTATTTTTCCACCGATTTCAGAGTCTTAATCTAAATAAATAAAAAAATAATATTATTAAATATTGGATAATATTTACTGAATTTTTTTCTAATTATTATTTTTTTCAATATACTCAAACATTTGAAAGCTAGTCGTTTAATTTTTAATCACTTTAAATGGGTTATCACGTTTCGTCATGGTATTCAACGAATTAAAAAAGTAATATTTGTTAATATATATATTTATAAGATATAATGCAATATTACATGTATTATTAGTTTGACCTAACTTCTGCTGTACCTTCGAACTGGCTTCTTATAACTGATTATTTGTCTGCTCGCACGGCAGGCTGGATCTAGTTCCAATAATATGCTTGATTAAAGAAACAAGACTATCAAGCTCATGATAAGTAATCAATGATACGTATCACGTATCAAGCTCTCCACACACGCTGCAACGGTATCGTGAAACATTTGTCGTGAGGTAGAATATTCATATATTTTTGACACATCTGTGCTAAAGTTAAATTATGGCACCTCCGCTACCAGTATTAATATCTGTTGCTGTAGCTATGTCAAAGGTTTTTAAAAATAAACGTAAAAGGGTACGTTTTACGTTTACGTTTTATACGTTTACCCAACGTATATGGGTAAAACGTTGGTTGAGAAATAGGAATAAGTAAGGCTTTAATTTATATATATTTAAAAACTCCTCCCAAAAATCTCGTTCAAAAACCATTCTTTAAAAGGAATTATAAACACTTTTAAATTAATTACAGTAGACACTTTCAGATACAGAAAACACTACCAAATTAAAAATAAATAAAACTTTATCAGCGAAAACAACAAAGTTACTTGTTTCCATAAAAACTATAAACACGTAATGACTAGTACTAAGTATCAAGTTGCGCGATACTACGCCATACACGTTGAAACATGAATATTCCTGTATCATTTGCATGATATATGTATTGCCATATCAGGTCCCGGTCGTGAGACCATGATACCAGCTGATACTGAGACCGCGATAGTGATACAACCTCACACAAGTTGAGATTGTATCAAGTATCATGATACATGATACAAGTATCATCGTGTATGTGGCCACTAAATGTGTATTCAAAATTTATTTCAACCATAATAATCGGTAAAACATTATTCATTGCAAATTATATATTTTGATTACGTTAAATAACAAGAAGTTTAAGTTATCATTTTAAAAAAATGGTAAAATATAATTCTGACTCATTGTCAAGAGAGTCAATATTACTTCTGCTTTCAGCGACGTAGCTAAGAAGAGTTCGGACAACCCCCAAAATTGTGCAAAATATGATAATTATAAAAATGATACATTTCATAAAAAAATATGAAAATATTATATTCTCGCAAAGATGAACACTAATAGAAGTTAATCGTATTTATTTTTTTATTCATTCATCTTCTTTTTTTTTGTACAATTGTATAGCAAAGTACTTCAGTGTATCTACACATATTACGTGCAATATAAAAATGAGACTTCGATTGAGAAATTGTATATTATCTTTATATTTTCCAATGTTACCCTTATATTGTATATTGCAGCGTACCATCTGAAAGCTTTAATATCAGGTTTTCCACAATGCAGGTTTTCGTATAAAAAATTGGAAAAGCCCACGTTATAGTTTTTTATACGTTCGTGGTAAATCCATTTATTCACTGTAAAATTTGTTTTCACTTCAGGCATACGCTGCGCCTCCGTCTCGTGCTACAATTCAATCCCAAGCCTTAATAATGATCGAAAGCTGGCTGCTTTCCATCATCAATTAATTAGAATACTTGTACTTAGTGACTAAAGGTACGAACCAAGGATTTTGAAGTAGTGTTATTTTACTAACACAAATATAAACTAACATACACGTAGGCTTTTTGACAAACTGATTATTAATCGCGCAATCACTTGGGATTTTCCATTTACGCAGATTTTCAAACAAGTTTTGTTTTTTACAATCATCTTTTAATAACAATCATGTAGTTTAATAACATATTATTTACTTAAAATAATAGTAATAACGGCTAGTGAAAGTAAGCTGGTTCTTTAAGAAAAAAAAGAACCTAAAAGAGAATAATTACAGATCATAAATATTTGTTGGTAACATGTAATATAAACATATTCGAGTTATTGTGTAATTCATAAATATACATATTTATACAAAATTAAATGAATATATGTGATTATACTTGTTTATTATAAGTAAACATGTAATCTTAGATTAAAGCATTTTTTTTTAGCATGTACATATTAAGGTTAAAATACTTAATCAGAAATTTGCCTTGATTATTAGCCTGCAGTATTTAACTGTATTTAGATAGTAAAAAAGGTAAACAATTTCATTTTAAAATCAATCACATACCTCTTAGGCGTGTGTAACAGTATGTGCAATTTATTTGGGAACATTATTTAATTATATCCTTTTTTAATAACAAGAAAGTTTGTTGTCAAAAGAACTGGACTAACCGCTTTAAAATAACAAGATATGTTCTGTAATAAAACATCCCAACTTTTGATTCCGATGATTGTTATTCTCTAATTACCGGTTAGTAATCATCCTTCGCAACAGTTGCGCTGTGGAATTCGTCTATTATTTTAATTATTAATTATACCACTTTATAGCGTTATTTACATATCATTTAGAAGCGATGCATTTACTTTTTTATTTATTTTTTTCTTGGTAAAAAATTAGCAAATTATTAAAATGGAGATATAATCATTTTGTTTGTAACATCAATCTTATTTTTTTCGAAATCATTACGCATTGTTTTTTTTTTTGTTTTGACAAATTTTACTGTATCGTCATATATTAACAAATTAATTTTGGTATAATTGAAAAGTAGTTAAACATTTTTTTTTACACCGAATCGTTACTAGAACTTCTGTATCCGTTTTTATCTTATTAAAGTCATTTCATTCTTTTACTAATATAAAAAGAACATTTTTTTTTTGCAACACAACCGTCAGAGGGGTTTGCTCAAACAATATCCCTTTAGCAAAACATATTTTATCGAATAACTAGGAATTTAATATTTTTTCATTTGATAATGTCTGTCAAGGAACTGAAATTTGCCCACCGGGCTGGTCTAGTGGTTAACGCGACATTGCAAATCAGCTGATTTCGAAATCGAGAGTTCTAAGGTTCAAATCCTAGTAAAGGTAGTTAT
>JAAAKQ030058556.1:0-15925 GCA_010016005.3 Zanna intricata
AGGGCTGGGGAATCTGCTGCCACGTCCCCAGGGTGGCTGACGTTATGCCGAAAGGCGATTCTGGTCACCCCTGGGATACTGTTATCTGCACGGGCAGATTTCAGCCGTTAGGGCTTTTTTACTCCTCCTATGTAAAAAAAAAAAAAAAAAAAAAAAAAAAAGGTAAAGGTTACGCTGAGAGCGTGAAATGGAGGAGGATTTTTCAACATGTAGATAAAAATTCTCCTCTTGTTTGGAATTATTAGCATGAAAATTTCATGATCAAAATAAAATTGTAGATTGGTATAAAAGACAAATGGATACACAAACTCTTCTTTATACATAAAGATAGAAGCATATGAAGTATATATATATATGTTTAATCTTCATGTTGCTTTTATATATATTTATATACTTATGTACATAATATGCTTCTAAATCACTCTGTATTTTTACATATATATATATATATATATATACTTACAGATTATTCAGTAGTTTATAAACATAGTAAATAAAAGGTACTGTGATTTAGTATAGGCTTTATTATTCTGCAACCATTACAATATGATCATACATACCATTTCACAGGATTGCATTGTAAAAACTGTTTTATGTGCATTGTCATTTTTTGGTTGACACTGATACAATTGTGAGATTGCTACAGATTTACACACACACACACACACACACACACACACACACACCATATATACATACATATATATATATATATATATATATGGTGTCTGTGTGTGTGTGTTGATTCAGGAGGAAAACAATATAATCTGCGAAGTGATTCTAGAGCTTGAAATAAGGAAAAAAGGTTCATACAAATATAAGTCCAAAAATGGTATTTTATTAACTTACAGAAAGGGAAAAATTTTACTCAGATTCAGTTCCCCTGGGGAAATGAGATCATTTGAAATTTCTAAGATATTACATAAGCAGTAAACTTGCTAGTTTCTTATGTTTTTTGACATCACAAATCAAATAAAACAGGTCTCAGAACTGTAGTATTTTAATTTGTCAAATGTTTATTGAACTAAAAACAACTGTTTTTACTTTTTATAAATCATAACACTTTTACATCAATTTTTTTAGCATTATATTCTCTAAGTCTTGATAAAAACATTTATGTATTTATTAGGCATTTTACAAAGTTACTGTACTTCAAACCTAAAAAAACATGTTTTTCATCAACAAATTTTTCTGTTTTACATTGGATATCATAAAAACTACAAGAGATAAAGTTCTGTGATCTGTTTTATTAGATTTTTCAGGTCAAAAACATAAGAAACTATCAAGTTACCCTTTATAAAATTCTATTATGACCTCACTTCCCCAGGGTAACAGAAATCGAGTAAACATTTTTTGCTAGCCGTAACTCTATAATAAAGAATTTTTGTATATACATTTGTACAAACTTTTTTCCAGCGCTATGGAACTTGAACTTATTTCAAGCTCTAAAATCAGTTCCCAAATTAATTCACTCTCCTTCTGAGTTTTCCTGTTTGTATAAAAACCAATAATAATCCAACAATTCCATCACTGTAAACAGAAAAACATCAATCCATATGAAGTAGTTTACCTAATCATACATATTAGCTTTCATTTATTGTCTGTCAATCATGTATGATGTGTATATAAGTCATACAGTAATGGTTGTCCAATATTACAGTTTGTATTACATCACAATAATTTTTACTTAATATGTTTATAAGTCTCTTAATAATAATTCTAATAACATATTTTATTGGTTACAGAATTAGACCCAACGTGCTCAGCTGATACTATTTCACACATTATTGCTTTATTAAGTACAATTTAGGTAAACATTTTTGTCGATGTTTTCATTTCTACTTAATTACTGTAATTGTGCATACGCGCGCGTGTGTGTGTGTGTGTGTGCATGCCCATGTATCCATTAATTCTTTCAAACTTTTATCAGTATATGTATTTCTACTACTGAAAATAACAAACAGATAATGAAAACATTATAAAATTTACAAATGTCACACTATATTATGGCTTTCACTTTATCACTTTGACTCCAACCATACCGAGATGATATCAACATTATAAAAGACACTTTGCTAACAAAAATATGTCCTTTAATGCAGGAATACATGAAATTTGATAAATGAATGACTGATGTCAAATTTGAAGGAATGTGGAAAATAGGAAGAAAAGAATCTATTAACAGAAGCCATGCTAGACAAATTATCAGAAATAATTAGTGATCAAGAGAAAGCGATAACGACTCCATTGATGATGATACTAATAATACCGATGGTGAAACTGCATGCTCTTAAACACATGTTGCATCAATCAAATCTGCAGGGAAAAGTTTTGCAGATATATTGAAGACAGTGAAGGAAGGTATCGAAGGAGAAGTCCCAGAAATACTGTCAGTAAGAAAGGGACAGACGGGAGAAGTTTTAATGAGAGTCCGAGACGACAGAAACACAGTGGAAAACTTCACACAGAAGATAGCGAACACTGTAACAGAGGTTCAGGTGTCCTCTGATAGAGAGAGAATGAAGCGGGTCATGCTAAAGGACCTGGACGCATTAACTACGGCTGAGGAAGTAGCAGAGGCTTTGCTCCCGATCACCGGCTTGGAGCGGAGCCAGTTAACCAGTATCACGATGCGGGAGGCATATGCCGATACCAAAAGCGTGATGGTGCTGCTTCCTGCAAATCTGGCAGCGGCACTGTGCTCAAAAAGCAGAATATGTATTGGCTGGTTGTCATGCCGAGTACTATTGGCAGAAACGGTCGAAAAATGTTACAGGTGTTGGGCACAGGGCCACCGGGCTTATAGGTGCAAGGGGCCTGACAGAAGTAGACACTGTATTTTGTGTGCCAAAGAGGGGCATTGAAGCGCCATGCCCGGCTCATGATTAGATCATTACTGGTGAATTCTTAAGGAGTGTCCTCTCGCAAGATCTAGTGGAGGGGATCACAAGGGGACACAAAGTGGACTTGGTCGTGGTGACTGAGCCCAACAAATACGAAGTAGTGAAGAGCAGCTGGGTTGTCGATGTATCGGGTGACGTGGCGGTGCGTGACTTTTCTAAAAAGTTTCCTTGGGGGCTTTACAAACGCGATACAGGGATAGTGGCAATCGAGTTACCCAAAGCGTTGGTTGTGGGAATCTACATATCGCTGAATTGTGATCAGGAAGAGTTTGTCTATAAGTTAAACAGCATACAAGTGATAGTGAGGAGCACAACCAAAAAGACAGATTTACTCAGTGATTTTAACTCCAAGGCAGTGGCAACGGGCAGCACACACACTAATAGACGTAGGGCTGAGCTCACTGATATGATGCAGCGTCTGCATCTACACTGCCTCAACAAAGGGACGCCCACGTTCAGCGCACGTGGGCATTAGTCGGTCCTCGATCTTGTGCTGGCACATTGCTGGTAGTGCTGCGGAAGTCCTAAACGAAACTGCAAGTGATCGAAACGCCATTCTAGCTTCGCTGTTGATAAATGGGCCACAATGCAGAGAACGAACAAAACCTTGTAGGATGAGCGCTGCACAGGCACTCACAGTTGTTAATAAGGTATGCAACAGATTTAGTTCGGAGACAATTACTCCTGAAGCTTTACAGGAGACAGTATCTGGTATCTGACTAAATCGGCAAATTATGGCAGGTACATACAGGACTTATGTACCTTGACTTATGTACCTTATGACTTAACGCATTTATTGGTGGAATCCCGAAATAGAGCAAAAGAGACGGGAGTTAATGAGAAATAGGAGAACTGTACAGAGACTGCGAAGATCGGGCATCGAAGATCAAAGTCTTATGCAGGCACTTGAAAGTTATTGCAGTAGCAGGAAGTCTTTGAATTTCTTGATCAAAGACGCCAAAAAACGGAAATGGCTTGAATTATGTGCGAACTTGGACAACGATCTGTGGGGACTGGCATACAAGATAGCCACAAAGAGATTAGGCAGAAAGCTAGTCCTCTCTGCGGATCGGTTGAAATGGAGGCTCTCATCGATGATTTATTCCCGTGCTCCGAGGTGGTTGTAGAGCCTGTCAACGAATTTGAGAAAAGGCAGTTTGCATTGGAGGAAATACAGGTCGCAGTAAATCGATTGTGAACTACCAGTAGTCCGGGCCCAGATGGGATACCGGCAATAATAATCAATGAGTTGATGAAATGACTGCCGGTCTAGATGCTGGAAATATTTAATACACAGTTGGAGAATGGCATCTTTCCATCACTTTGGAAAGAAGCTGGCGTGGTGTTGATTCCGAAGAGAGGTGAGGAGGCTATAGATACGGGAGTCAGACCTCTGTGTCTGCTCAACACAGCAGCCAAAGTGATGGAACAAGCCATTTATAATAGATTAACAGAAGAAATCAACAACCAGGGAGGTTTACACCCAAACCAGTATGGTTTCGTGCAAGGAAAGTCCACAATACAGGCAGTACAAAGAGTGGTCTCTTGGGCAAGGCAAGTTAGGGCCGGCACGTGGAGAACAAGACAGATGCCGGTCCTGGTACTGCTTAATATACGAAATGTTTTCAGCTCGGTGGGCTGGGATGTGACATTTGATGCATTAAAAGACACGCATCAGCAGTTATTTACTACGACAAATGTCTCGGTATTTTGGAGAACGAAGGGCGATTATTGAATCATTGGATGGCAAGACGGAGAGGTGGTTGCATGGTGGAGTGCCGCAGGGTTCAGTCTGGGCCCTCTCATTTGGGACATAGAGTTTGATGGCGTTCTGCGGCTACAGTACCCTGTGAATACCGAGGTTATTGCGTACGCAGATGACTTGGCCTTGATGGTGAAGGGCCGAACCGAGCTGGAGGTGTCCAAGCAGGAGAGTTGGGCGCTATGAGTCATAGAGGACTGGATGAGCGAAGATAATTGGTGGTGGCCCCGGAGAAATGCTAGTGGATGCCCTTTACCGGAAGACGAATAATTGGTAACATCGACATTACAATGGAGGGCAGACAGATATATAAGGTTGAAACTGCCAAATACTTGGGAGTAATTCTAGATCGTCACCTTGGATTTACAAACCACATAGAACACATGTGTAAGAGAGCAGATGGGGTCACCAAGTCATTGCGTATTATCATGACGGCGAAACAAATGCCATGTGCGTCAAGGAGGAGGGTCATTGTAACAGCAGTGACCTCAATAGTCCTATATGCGTCACCAGTCTGGGAGCCAGCAACGCTTAAAAGGAAGAACTTAAAAAGACTCGTTAGTGCCCATAGAAGGAAGCTGCTGGGGGTGGTGGCAGCATATAGGACAGTGTCATACGAGGCAATATGTGTGCTGGCGGGAGTTCCGCCGATCGATTTGCTGGTCAAGCAACGCTCGCTAAGGCAGCGAGGAGCCGACAGGTTGACATCATTAACCAAATAGCAGAATGGAATGAAAGATAGCGGGACAGTGGAGAAACCGCAAACTGGACAAGGCGGCTGATACCAGACTTGGTTCCGTGGCAGAAACGAAGACACGGTGAAGTTGATTATTACTTGATGCAATTTATGACGGGTCATGGTTGTTTCAACCATTACCTCCACCGTTTTAGGTTGGGAGAGGACCTGCAGTGCTATTTTTGCCAAGAGGCAGACACACCAAAACACACCCTGTTCAAATGTGGAAGATGGGCAGAGCAGAGTAGCATCGAGGATCGCAACTCTTTCACCGGGCAACATATGTGATTACATGCTCTCCTCCAGGGAAGCCTGGAGGGACATCGCTGGGGTAGTGAGGAGGATAATCCTCGCCAAAGAAGAACATGACAGGAGGATGGGGCATTAAAGGAACACGAAACGAAGCAACAAGAGCGTCCGTGTCTGGACAGCCCCACTCATGCTGAGGTGTGATGGATGCAATGAATGGCTGGGGACTCCATTAGCCCCTCCTCCTTGACGTGGGACGCACTTCATTAGAAGAAGCACACAATAAGATGGTAAATTGAAGAAATAAATGACGAAATCCTATTCAACAACAAAAAGAAAAGAGAGTAAAAGTCCGGCCCTTGTAAGTCTTTACCCTTAAGTTGTTTTATTCAATAAAGAAAAAAACCTATATCATTGTTTCCTTGTGTCCGCTGCTCCGGAAAACCCACCAGAGCAAGCAGCCCCTCCTGGGTTGAGCTATATTTAATTGGAGGTCCGACCAGGGGGGGGAAACACATGTTGAGGAATTGCAGCAACACGTTCAATTTCACTCAGCAATTTAGGAATAATGTGAGGATCAGTTTTGTAAGTAGTATCCTTAAGGTATCCCACAAGAAATAGTCAGGAGGGGATAAATCAGGAGGCTGAGGGCTTCAAAATCACTTGTCCATGAAAACACTTATCCAAAAAATTCATAGTGTTGTTGGCTGTATGAAGCATTGTCCTTGTACCATCTGTATGTAATGCTTCTGTTTACTGTGCCATGAAAGAATTTCAAAGATTCATCTGTGTGAAACTGTATACCAAACAACCACTTTTTGTCTGTGCAGCTAATATAGATTTTCTATACACTAAATGTGTGAATTCTGTGCATTGATGTATCCATTAAGGTGGAACCATGGTGTAAATGCCCCGATGCAAATGCCGTGGTCGACATTTAGCATCAGAGTAAGATACCTCAGCAGCAAACGCCCTTGCCGTAGGCTTAGGTCGACCTACACATAGCCCTAAAACTATATAACTGCAGCGCAGAAGCACAAAACCTCGCACCTACTCTAAATAAATCTAACTACCCATGTGACTTTCAATGCCATATACGCAACGATCAAATAGATTGGAGATCAAATTCCCACTCAAAACACTATTCGCAGCATCAAAATCTTGATCTACAACAACATTACACATGCAACCTGCATTCACAAAGGGTCAGAACGGATACCTCCCAAAAACCATGTTCACGTGACATTCTCTTCTTGCCACATCATAGCCCACATCAGACACAACACCACCAAGGTCACCCACACAAACGAACTGACCCCGGCGACGCCAAAGCCTGATATTCCTACTGACGCTTCAGCAAAGCAGTGCAAACCTAAAAGGCAGTCACTGCCCCACCAGAGCTATGCCACAATGCAAATTCAGTATTAAGAAAATAACCGTGGCTCATCGCCAAAATTGCCTATATCCAGCCACATAACTGGACAAGCCAGAATCCTAGCCATCCAGGCTACTACCTTCTACACTCCTTCCACACCCCTGGAAGACACAATGGTCCGCAGGAAGCTAGCAACTACCTGCCACTCAGCCCAGGTCTTCCGATGACCCTTAAATCAAGGCCCGAGTGCAATCTATCAAGTTCCCTAACCACTCTTGTCACGTGCAAACTCATACCAGGGTCAGACGTACAACACATGGCTAACATTGTCCAGAACCCTACATTCCGGACAAAGTCCTGATTCATCAAGATGAAACCTAGCCAAGCTATGCTGAAAAGCGCCATGCCCGGAAAGAAACTGCGTTATGTGCTGATTGGGGGACACCCACTTATTGGCGCATAAACTAATAACCTCCGGAAACAAGTCATGGTATACAGACCCTTAGTGGACTCATCCCATTTAATTAACATCTCCGGAATTGTGACCAGACTGGGCAAAACCAACTTCCATTATCAGATAATGTAATTTCAGAGGTAGAAAAAAAGTAAGCCGTGCTCTTTTTCTGTAAACATTAATCTCATGGCATAAGTTTTTAACAAAATTGATCTAACAAAATTGAATTAACAAAATTGAATAATAAGTTATGAACAGTAAATGTATAAGTAACAAATTACTCACTGATATATTGTAGCGGCAGCAGAGCTTCTAGCATTATCTCCAGATGAATTATGATCTGATTCTATATAAACATCCCTACCAGACGTTGGAACCTAGAAAAGAAATATTAATGAAATTATTAAACACAAAAACTGTTATATATAACAAACAACAACATAAAAAGTTAATTCAACTCCAATTATAAAAAAAAAAAATTTTTTGTGAGTGATTATATATAGACTAGACTATTCCTCAGTATAAGAAACACATGTTGAAGAAATTAAAGTTCGAAAAATGTCAGCGCACCCGCATCTAACTGTTGCAATAGTTCATGTCATTCTCTTCTATATTTTTTTTTAAATTTAATTAAATAATAAAGTCTGCTTAACCTTAAAAATTATTTTGCTTTGAATAACACCAAAGTTTTGGCAGAACTTGATGCTGTAATTATTCAATTGCATTCTGTCATTCTGAACAAAATAGAAATGCACCAACAAGATGTTCCATTATCCTAGACAACAACTAACATGCTCCTACAACTGATATGTCTACTACTATGGATCCTACTATCTGCTATCCGCTGCTACTATGGATACTACTAACTGACATAGCTCCTGGACAACTGACATGCTTTATAAGTTATTAAATACATGCATGAACACCCAAGTACTAGTTCTGGCTCTACCAGATTTTGTCACTTGCATTCAAATAATTTTTAAGATAAAAATATGACTGGATGCTTTTTAAATAGACCTCAAATACTACATTCAAGTGCCATTAATTTAACTAAATTTTTAAAAAATCATAATTACTCACTGTTCTCAGGTGATAAGGATCACTATATGAAGAATCATCAGCCAGCAATGCATCCTCGGCGTCACCATCCAAATCACCAAAATCCCCTGTGTCACCTAATAATCCTTCACCATCCAATAGATCATCACTACAAACATAATAGAATTATATAAGAAAATTTCAATTCTCATTAGTTCTTTTTTATAATTACTTCTGTTTGCTATCATTATACTTCTAATTCTGAATTTAAGATTTTTTCCAAGAAGTCATTTCTGGCAATGGAATTTATTTAGTACTTCTATTATAATTTTTTTTAACATGGTATTTTACAGTCCTGCACTACGAAATCACTCATTAATATAATACAATGTAGTTTTATTAAACAAACTATGATAAATTATCACATATGAAAACACTTAAAATACAGTAGAATTGATTAATCAGAAAAAACAAACTTTATAGTGTACAAATCGATAATTAAGTTTTTACTAAATTAGGGCATCAGTAATAATCTGTAGTAATTAAAAAATGAACAGTGAAGAATAAAATCTGTTCAAGATACAGCCATAATATGTGAAAAATACAATTTTGCAAATAAATCCAAACACAGATAATCTTTTGTTTATTTCTAAGTTGTGTCTACACTGCTTAACCAAACTCATTTTTTAAGTTCTCTGTGCAATGTGAGATAATTGTTCTTTGGTTATTTAGCAACTTTCATTAAATAATACATTGTTTTGTGTTTTATTTAATTTTTAATTACAAAATCGTATTTTTGTATTTTTTGTTCTGTGTCTATAAGTAATAATGGATATAACTCCAAGAAAGCATTCAAAAATTGTTTCTCTTTCTAGGTACACTAGTATGACGAGACAAATACCTTCTTAGTGTGATGTTCAACTGTGGATAGTGAATTCTATTTTAAAATAATTTAAAGAAACTGGTTCCTTTTCATCCAAAGGAAAAACAAATACGGTTGGTTGTAAAAGAAAAATTACACCAACACATGATTGGTTATTAGTTAGAAAAAGTAAGCTTTATCATATTAAGCAGATATCCTGACTGTCAGTGGCTAGCATGTTCAATGCCACATTTTCAATAATCCTAAAAAATAATAAAATTTTAATAGTGTGTTAAGAAAATAACTATAACAGGTAAAAATGCTAACAGTTATTATCAACCAATAACTTGATTGGAACATTTTCAGTGCTCCTGAATTAACAATGGTCCTCACATATGGTAAAATGCAACTAATTTTTTTTTTTCAGGGCAAAAACACCACTTCAGCGTTATTATTGCCCAAACATGATGTATTTGTTTTTGTTTTTTTTTTTATGAAAGATAAAAAACCTGTTTTTATAAAATAAAAAAAAAACCTATAATATATTATAAGATCAAAATACAAACACAAGGCTACATCAAACTATATATATATATATATATATATATATATATATATATAAAATTACCATCTGCTTTACAGCAAATGGCATAAATAGCTTAAATACAGTAATTTAAATTTTTGAATATAAACAAATTGCCCTAAGAAATCTTAAAACATAAGATAACTTCGTTTCATTATTCCCCAAGATTGTTTGTATGTTAGCTCTTGGTTAAACTTATGATGTAATGCTGTATACCAGATGCAATCTACAAGGATTGTGGATAAAAAAAAAAAAAAGAAAAAATTGCATCTGTTTGTCACTGGATATCCATGAGTGAGCCTAGTGTGCCCTATTCGGTTATTTCTGCATGAGGAGCTCCACAATGATAGAGTAATCTTAAATGGATGAAGTTTATTGTTCATGGTAGCATCCCATTCACTTAGCAAGTCATCGTATGAACTACCCTCTAAGGAAACAGACAAGATCATTAGAAGCAACGCAATTGATAAAAGTAGGCTGTAAACAACCTTCCTTTGTTGCACTATCTGCCTGAAATTCCTATATGGCTGGGGATACAGCAGAAGCTCACTGTTGTATTACATCTCATGATTTACAAAATGGCAGACCGAATCTCGCATACAACAGGGTGTCCAGAGTACACGTCAATCACCTGTATGGAATATGAGCAAACAAGTACATGTCAAAATGTTGGGCTTGTAAAAGCAATCATTTTAAACTAGCATTTTATTTATTGAACCACATTTCAAGTTGATCAGCAATAGAAGATTTGCAGTAACAGTGAATTATACAAACCACTGGCAGGATTGTGTAACTAAAATTTAATATTTGGTGATATTCAGATAATGTTAAGTTTTTGTTGTTGCCTGTGGAAATATATATATATTGTTACCGCACGCCTTTAATTCTGCGACGCGCAAGGATGAAAAGTCAGCTGGAGTACAGAATACAATGCGATTGCACAGGCGGGCACTCCCACCACACGGTATCTGCTCGCGCATCTATCCTCCACCATGGCAGCACTACCCCATCACTGTGGGCTGTAATAAATGAAGGCTTCCTAGCATCAAAATTGACTTTACCATCACCAGCTGCCTAGAGAAGACCTGGGAGAAGAAGATGGAAGAAGCTGAAAGGAGTTCCCTAGCCGATTCAAAGCTGAACCATCCACTGGAGCAACAGGCCTGATCAGCCCGCTGAGGAAGTCGCTGGATGTGGACTTCTATCGCCCTGGCCAGCAGACGCAGCTACGAGAGACGGCCCAGTGTGGGTTCGCTCGAGGAGAACCGCCTCGACCGCGCCAGTGAATGATAACCTATGCCAACCCGACACTGCAGGGCTCTAGGAGTCTCCACTACCATGCTGTAGTGGGAACCCAACCGCCGCTGAGGGAAAGGGCCGGTTGAATTTCAACGGAAGAGCTGCAACTCCCCAACTGCAACAGAGTAAACTTCACCGAAGACAATCTCCCGGATCCAACAGCTCTTCTCAGAGCTAACAACAAAAAAGGCCCTTTTCAGGACCACCAAAAAATGTTGAGGTTTCACTGTCGTCGAAGCTGTTCGGTGACAATAAATATATTTTTAGTTAATGGAGTTTAGAATTCAATTTAAATACTGTAAGTTGGTTCCAACCGCTACATATTTTAAAATGTATCTTTCATTCAGAAGATTCTGGAAGAAAAGTAATTCAAAATAGGTAAAAATATTATAACTCAGAATCAATCAACTAATTAATGTAGAACATATCCCGCTCAATCTTCCATGTTCTCCAGCTTGAGGTTACTGAAGCAACTAACAATTTCACATCAACCAAGCTGCAGTCAACAATTTATTCTTGATTTAGTTTACGTTGTCTTTTTCAGGTCAATGAGCTTTTAAGATTAATTAAAAAAGGGTGTATACATTTTATTGTTTGACACACATCTTGATAAAATCTATTATTTACAAAATTTTCAAATGCTGTGATCTTTGTTAAGATACTGCAGATACTGTAAATTATGTAATTAACAAATTAAGGGACCCAATGTTTAAGAAATTTTTTGTAAAAAGTTGAATCATAAGGTAAACATTAGATGTATGATATGGGACATTTTTTTTAAAGCTGTAGCAATATACAATACTTAATCATCTAAGAACAGCCTATAAATAACATTATTTGTTTGACTTGAAAATGTTTTTTATTCTTGAAAAATATTTTTCTCCAATATACTGTAACATTTTTAAGCATATTTTATAAATCTTCCCCAATTTTTGTCATAAAGTAATGGAATATGAACCTAAAAGGAAGGTGATATTTTCAAGAGAAAATTATCTCATGGAATTTTTGTTACAGAGCAACCAAAAAAAATAAATTAAGAACTTTTAATTTTTTTAAAAAAGGTTGTATTAAGAATTTTTCATAAATTCTCAGACACATTTTTCCCTTTTTCTATTAAAACTGAATCCTCAATCACACTATTGATTCATCAATACTGAAAGAATATGGAAAAATGACATTACATCAATTTACACTGTCCCACTATTTTTTTATTATTTTCTTTTTTCCCCTCATCTATAAAACAGAATGTTTGAAAGCTATAAGAGATTACAATGTTATATTGCTTCCATGTTATTATCAGACTACAATATTGTTGTACACATCGATTTATTACATCACTCAGTAATCTAGGTTAGAGGGAGTTTATTGATATTGCAGCTATTTACAAAACTGTACCGGAAAAATCTCTTTTTCTTAATAATTTTAGCAATTCACTAACACTAAATGACCAAAAGAAGCAAATTCTTTTGCAACTATTTTAAATATTTTATGTAGTCAACAATAATAATTTAAAAAATCTATTCTATCAATTTTTTACTTATAGGTGTGTGTACTTACACAGACATACAAAATACACTCTAAAATTCAAAACACGCACATCAAATAAAATGAAAAGTACATATGGGTAGTAATAAAAAGCTACCAAGGAATTAACTGAGCGAGATCAATACCTACAACCTGCTACACCGTAGCTCTATCACAAAATTCCATTTTCATCCTACCAGCAAATATCTCGGCTAATTAGGACTTGAAGCCAAAACACCTACCTTGGTGATGTCAGCACCTTGGCATGCCCCTAGCCATCCCATCCACTGTTCTACCTATACATCCAAAACAGCATCAAACTCTCTTAGCTATCCTCTGCAAGACTAATTCTCCAGGAAGCCAGCAACTGAGTTTCATTCCCTTTTGACTTTCCAACTTACTTGGAGATCAAGTCCAGAATTGACCCTCACAAGCTCTTTAACTATTTTGGTACAGTCAGTTTCATACCTGGGACAGCCACGTAAGGCAAAGTACACATCACAATGTGACATTTCAGGGACAAGCCTGAGTTAGTCACCATATCTGGCCAACCAATCACTAGAGGGGTCATGTCCAGAAACAAACTCTGTAATATGCCAATTGGGAGAAACCCACATAGCAACCTGCATACTTCTCAAATCAGGAAAAATACCATGCATTTAATGCCATCAGACAATTCAGTCCACCTGACCTGTCATAAATGAAACCTTGCTCATCATTTCTTTTATGTAACCAGAGGTAAGTTAGCCTACCTTCTTGGCATCATAATGTAATTAGCAGACAGTCACAAGGAAATCAATGGACTTAATACCAGAAATAACAAGCACTGTCATTCGAGACAGTCAAACAAGCATCAATCACAGATAGCAATAGGAGACGCTGGGCTCTAAACAAAATGGTCCTATAAAATTTGTACCTCATCGAATGAGGTACAAATTTTATAGGATGAGACAAATGCAGCATACATAATTATAGCTTCACATACATCCTTATAAACAACACACGTGTTTTGAACTGTTCTTTGAACACTGAAGAAAACAATATAAATCTTATATTACAAGTGCCCATTGAATTGAACATTCTCATCGGGTTAAACACCTAGATACTTCCACAGTGGGCATAGCTAATTCAATGACCTGCCATTGATACACTAGGTCATTGTGTATCAATGTAACTGCCTGTTTGCCCACTGAGTAACCAGCAAAGGGCCATCATCAACATAAACAATGGCATCTACCAGGTAACTTCAACCGCATCAAAGAACTTAATTCATATTACATATTACAACCCATTCTGAATTGCATATTACAACCCAGAGCAGGGGTCCTGCACACTATCCTGTAGACAACCTTTAGATAATATCTTTCCTACTTTTGACCCCACATCAAAGAATAATATTTTAATTACTGAAATAACTACCTAACACATTCAGCTTACTCTGCGTACAATCAATCTTCTGCAGCTGAAACAAGACAGATTATTAAAGACTCCTGATATGTCCAAAAAGATACCTAAGAGATACTCAGACTCACTAGAAAAAACAATTCTTATAATCTTAAAAATAGGGAAAACCATACTGATCACCCATAAACTACTTTCTAATGACAAAGAGCTCCAGTTAGTATGGTATTATGAAAATTAACACCACTAGAATTTACTGTACCTACTAGTTTTAACTTCAATATCAATGACAAATTCCACTCAAAAATAACTATTACTAAGACAAAAAAAAATTGTAACAACTAAACGAATATTATCATGGTCTGAATTTTTAATTCTAACATTTAATGTTGAAAAAATATGCGAATACCAATTGTATGATTTTAATTGTATAATATAAATTTTAATGGAATAATATAAATGAAATTTCAACATCTTTCGAGCTTATGCTGCTCATTTATTAGCCAAATCTCAGAGATAACAATTTTAATGATTACAATATATCTCAACATATTTTTGTAAAATACACTCATCTTTATATGTCCCTTTTGTTATACTTCAGTTTGAATGTAGTCAATTTTATGTGAATTACAATATTTGATATATCTAAAGACATGGCTCCCAAACAAAGCACATAAGTTTTCAGTAAGTAGTCTCATACTAACTCTATAAAAACAGGCTTGAAATCAAGTCTATACGTTTTCCAAAGAGTATTTAGTTTTTGAGATTTTCTATTTTTATATCACAAATTTTTAATTAATTTTGAGCGCATTGTATCAGTAAAAGCCAAAATAAGTTCTGAGCACAAAATGTAGAATTCATACTGATTAATGTAGGTGTAACTTGAACTTGATAGGCATGGCATTTTTTACACATGCTACAATTCATTCATCTCATCCTCTGTGAAGATATACCTTAATGGTAGTTTCAGAGATTAAAAAAAAAGTGAATTTGATAGCTTTAAAAAAGAAAGTTATTAAGTTTCTTTTAATCCTCAAAAAGTGCAAAATTAGCCAATGAACCTGTACAGAATTGCTGCTCAAAAAATGTAAACACCATAAAAGTAAAGATAACCTGTTTTCAACTATCCATATGCAGTAATAACATTCTTGACAAAAAATATTGGGCGACGGTGTTGAAATGTCTTCCCATCATTCTCCAGCTCTAAGAACAGTGAATTTACGAGAATTTATGTGAATTTAACAGTGAATATTCAAAAAATAAACTTTAAGAAGAAAACCATTTCATTCAGAAATTTTAAAATGTTGCTTTACATACCATAATGTACAGAACATACAAACCGCTTATGAAAATAAAAAGTTACTGTAAATCTTTATTCTTTTATAATTACCATGGCTAACTGCTTGATGGGTATATAATTTCTTTTTCATTTTTTCTTTTCTTTAAAATTCTTTCCACTTTAACATTCCATGATTTGAGTAGATGAACAAAAAATGGTGTATGTATTTTAAAATGTTTTACCAATTGTAATAACACCAGTAATAACTAATTACCTAGATAACATTTTTTTTTTTTTTTTTTGTCTTCAGTCATTTGACTGGTATGATGCAGCTCTCCAAGATTCCCTATCTAGAGCCAGTCATTTCATTTCATTATACCTCCTACATCCTACATCCCTAACAATTTGTTTTACATATTCCAACAGTTGCCTGCCTGCACAATTTTTCCCATCTACCTGT
>JAAAKQ030058567.1:0-15924 GCA_010016005.3 Zanna intricata
AAAAGGAAAAGGAAAAAGGGGGGCAGGAAGGGGGAACAGAGGGGGAGAAAGAAAAAAAAAAAAAAAAAGAAAAAACAAAAAAAAAAAAAAAAAAAAAAAAAAAAAAAAAAAAAAAAAAAAAAAAATTATAATTGTCAAAGTAGCAGTAAAACCATTTTTACCAGTTTTTCCTCTCAAAATAAAAAAAAAAAAACAAATCAATGATATAAATAAAAATCCCTTTTGGCATGCCGAAAGGCAGAAGTAGATTTCACCAGTGCTAAGGTAGGGATAGAAAAGATTCCCATCTTAACAGTTAAGAAAAACTTCAAATTTACACAATATGACAGTGGTTGTATGTGAAAAAGTTTCACATGTTTAGCATAAGACATGCTCAATCTTCTTACAATTCCAGCAACATTTTGGTCATCTCTTGCCGTAAGGGTTGGTCATATCAAAAATTGTTTAGACAAAAGTTTTAGGTATTGTATAGCGGACTAACAACCACTTTAAACTGATTCAATACTGTGCCTATTAAGGAAAGTATGATTTTTTTTTTGTCTTTGAAAACCCCATTTTTCCACCCCCATGGGCCAATGGTTGGTGATATCAAAAAACTTTACTTAGATAAGTTTTATGCCCTTATCCAGAGAGTAGTATGAATTTTAATCAAATTTTGATATTTTACTTAATAAGAAAGTCAGCGATATTTTTTTTTTCAAAAAACCCCCCTCCATTTCCACCCCCAAGATCTGATTTTGTCCATTAACAAATTCAACCGAGATTTTTGGTCATTATATTTTACGTGTCAATTTGAAATAGAATGGCGCAAAATTATGGCAATTACCATGTCCACAAGAAAGTGAAATATATATAAACTTTTGAACTGACAGTGGTTTTGGGGTCTGGGAGATGTGAAATGCGAAGATATGTCAAAATTTTGTGAAAGGCGAATCATCGTACCCATTACAATTGGTAGCTTTCTTATGAAATCTACCTAAATACATCAAATGCTGGCTAGCATATAAAGTCATAATAAAACTGATATATTTTATAGAATTGATAATTTTTAAATGAAAAGAATATTAACATATATTTCAGAAGTTATGTACTTACCACCTATGTAGCACATCAAATAGATTTCAATAAATTATATTTATATAACTAAAATTTTTCATGAAAAGCATATTACATATAAAAAGAGATTATTTAGAGAATTAATCTTTCTTTAGATACTATTTTTATTTTTTTTTTAATAAAAAAATATCCTATTTTTATAAAAAGAGGATGTAACAGGATATAATAGGATAATATAGTAACAGGATATAATAAGATATTTTTATAAAAATATCCTATTTGTTTAATAAAAATAATTTCTAAATCACTTTTTTTTCTTTCAAAAAAATATATTGCATTCAATATTGTGCATGTATGGTGTTCCTATTTTTAATAAAAAAAATGCACTTAAATACTTTTTTAAACCAAAATTAGTAACAAAAAACTTTTTTATTATTAAAATAAATAAAAAATATAGATTTCTATAAAATGTTAAATCTTTTTTATATCGTTATAAATTCACTCAGTTAAGTATTAAAAGTATTCTGTAGACATAAAAAGCTGAAAATAAACTTAAGAGAAGACAAAATACTACAGAGAAATGTCATATCAGTCAGGTTTTGGAATATATTAAACTACTCCAAGATTGTCAGTGACTTAAAACAATATTTATGTTCTGTTTCCATACGAGATGTGAAGTTAAGTAAAAGTAAGAATAGAAAGCCCACCAGGCTGGTCTAGTGGTTAACACACGACTTTGCAAGTCAGCTGATTTCAAAGTCGAGAGTTCTAAGGTTCAAATCCTACTAAAGGTAAAAATTGTTATACGAATTTTAATACTAGATCATGGATACCGGTGTTCTTTGGTGGATGGGTTTCAATTAACCACACTTCTCAGGAGTGATCGACATGAGATTGTACAAGACTACACTTCATTCACATTCATACACATCATCCTCATTCATCCTCTGAAGTAATACCTTATGGTAGTTCTGAAGGCTAACAGATAAAGAGAGAAGAATAAAAGTAAAAGAATAGTTTATTTACTTCATTTGCAGTCAGCATCCTATAATAATTTAGTAAAAGGAAAAGCATTAACATCATACAAATTTCTCCAAAATAAAGATAAAACTGGGTATAAAAAAGCAATAAATAAAAAGTTGTACATAGTGATTACTTTGGGATACACTTTACATAGTTGTTTTGTGTTAAGTAAGTCTTTTAGTAACAGATTAATTTATTAAGTTCATATAAAATTTACATAGATACAAAAAAATCTTAGGATACCATGACCTACCAGGGGCTATAAAATCAATTAAAATAAAGTACTTGATAAAAAAGATCTAACAAACTCAAAACTAACACAGGTGTTGTTAGTTAAGAACACAATAGGAAGGTATGAACTCACTCATTTCATTATTTAAGTAATTAATAAAGATTAACAACTGAAATTCTCTGTAATTATGCAAATTTATACTTACTGTAACTGCTGTGTGTTTTGTTCAGTCATAGCTTTGATGTCAGAAATGCGTTGTTCATTTATTGACTGAATTTGCTTGGTTAAAATTTCTTGGCGTGTTATATATTCTGTATGCATTTTTTGTATTATAGCATTATGTCTAACTGTTTCCTCTGAAATAATAATAGAAAAAGAAGCTGTAATAGTAATTACATGGTAATTACCATTAAAAAAATTATGGTTTTCTCCATCAAGAGAATACATACAGCCAAATGAATTAATACAATGGTTGTTTTCTAAAATTTGAAGGGCTAGATCACAATACCTCTCATATTACCAGAGATAAAAGAAGACTTACCTTTAGGTCACCATAATCTATAACTTTATTACATGGCATTGCTCTGCCAATGTATGGACAATTATTTATTATGTTATCAGAAAGTAAAAAAAAACATTAATTGATTCAGTTAAGGATGTAAACAAAATCTGTCAATTGTACTCCATGATTTTAGCTTTGTTTACATGAACTGTAATTTGTTTTTCAAAACATAATTAACATAATTTATTAAATTAGTGAACTCACTAATATATCAGTCCAAAAATAGCTTGGAAAAAAGTTTAAATCCTTTAACTAATCAATTTTGATTAATTTGTTGTTAAATCAACTGATATAAATTATTCCTGTACAAGATATGGATACTGAAATTAAAACGCTGAAACAGAGTCTGACATCAGTAATGATATCAAATAGTAGTGAGATTATAAAAGTTTTACATCTAGTCAAATTCCTATGTGTTAATGCAATTAAAATTTACTTTACTCTTTTAACTGAAAAATGTTCAACAAATTCTAAAATACAAGGTATATTCGGAAAGTAAGAACACAAGACGCTTGGAGCACTAGGGAAATTAGTTTTTACAGTTTACCTGCACTGTAGGCAGGTTCCTGCTTGACCTCACACAACGAAAAGAACAGTCGACCTTTTGACATCTTTTGGTTGGGATGTTTTAAACCATCTATCCCATAGTCCTGACCTTGCACCTTCTAATTTCTTCCTTTTCACTCATCTAAAGGAATATCTCGGTGGAAAATGTTTTTGTCCAATTTGGAGGTTAATGACATGGTCTACAAATGGTCAAGGGAGTTGGTGGCAGACAACTTCAACAAGGGTATAGAAAAATTGATTCCACGCTCACTAAATGTAAAGAACTGAATGGTGACAACATTTTAAAAATAGTTATATACCTATATAACATTCCATGCAAGTTTCATAAATAAATTGACTTTTTTCGATTTTTAATATTTATTATGATCTTACTTTCCGAATATCCCTCATAATATTTAAATAAATATTTTAAATTCTGAGTAATATTTTTTTTAAATATCTTAATGGTTTGCAGCAAACTTAACACACAGTATTATTTTCTATAAATTTGGTGAAATAAATTAATATTTTTACACTAGGATTATAATGCTAAGATCGCAGGACAGTCTCATTTATAATTTCATTTCAAATTATAAAAACACATTGTGAATTTTAAATTATTAAAATAGGTGTTAAAATTTAATAAATTTCACCACTTTCCATATAAGAAAAATAAAATAACAGTGGGAAACTTTGAAGAGTTATAAGTAGTTTTTTATTATGATTAGTTTGTTTGAAATCATAATTTAATACTCTACTTACGTGCTTAAGAATTTTTTGGTTTGTAATATTTTATCATAGTGTACAGTTTTTGCAGGGAAAAAGTTTATACATTTAACATTGAAAAAAAAAAATAGTAAAAATATCTGGCTTCATTAGAGTGGAGTGGTTGTCATTTACACTTTCATAAATTCATTTCCCAATCAAAAAAATCAAATGTTTGGTCACACTATTATTTATCGAGTTAATGTATTAACTTGTTAAGTGTAAACCAAATATCAGATAAACACTCTTGAATGGGGCCTCCAGTTGGCTAGAATAATATTTTGTTAAAATCTCATTTGTTTGGTTTATTTTACCATAGTCTATTATTTGTTATACATTGCATAAGATAAATGTTAGCTTTTTATAATTAAGTTAAACTATAGAAGTCTAGCTAGATAGGAGGGTAGGTATCATTCAGCATATCATTTTTTTTTCACTAGCATACAAATAAAAATAACAAAAACTTACGTAAATTGTTGCATTTTTTAATTTCCATAGATGTAACATGCACATTTATGTCAATAAAAAAAACTCAGACACGCAATTTTTTTAAACATGAATATATAAGATCAATAGAAGTTGGAAAGGCTAATCTAATAGTATTTCAAAATTCTGAATATTATTTTGTTAAATTATTATTGACTTGTTGCATTCTTACGTAGCCTCTAATTTTTTTTTTTCAATTTTGATAAATAAATAATATTCTTTTAACTGGATTAAGATACAAAAATCATTATATTGTTTTATAAATGACCAGATTTGCCTAGTCTGATTGATGCCACTTTGCATATCGTAGAACAATTAATTCTATTTTCATCTTAGTTAATTGACAAATAAAAATGAAATAAATTTTGTATTTTAGCTCTGTGTTAAAAGAAGCCAAAAAATGAAACCAAAATTCATGAATTAAAAATATTTTCTAGTTTTTCAATGACTACTAACTAAAATTTGACGTGTAACAAAGAAATACCCTTTCAGCTATAATATTAAAATTAATCTATCAAGAATAAAGGTGGGTTTATACATTTTTATTTGTTTTTGTGCTCCAACCAGTTTTCCAACTACTGCCAGGTTAGGTGTGTGTACAGACATGCATGTCTGTGTGTACAGGCAAATCCAATTACTACTACTGGCTTGCCAGGTGTGATGCAGCTGGAATGTAAGTGTAAATGTACCGGTAAACGAGTAATCTTGAACAGACTCAGGTCAATCACTCCTGAGATGTGTGTTTGATGGTTAGATTTTAATTGAAAACCAACTACCAAAGAACACTGCTACCCGCAATCTAGCATTCAAATCCTTATAACAGCAACTTATATAAGTTGCTTATCTTTATAAAAATACCTATGTAAATGCCATAACCTTATTGATTGTAGATGAGCTGACAACATACAAGGTGCTATCTAGTTCGAAGAATTTGAATTTCGCACATGAACCATTGCTGGTACAACCTGTTGCCACTAAATGTGGCTAACAGTACTCTTTGTGAATCAGAGTTCTAACAGCTGTGATGGTGAGAGGCTGCATTGTTGACTTTCGTGCAGTTGTATATCATTGTGTTTTACTGCTTCAGCGAAATTCTAAATGGCAGATTTTAAAGAGCAAAGAACTGCATCAAATTTTGCTTCATGCTTACAAAAACTGCTGCAGAAACTAATCGCATGCTTGTGGTGGAAGCATTTGATGTCAATGCTATGAGTAAAATTAAAAATTTTTTGTGGTGCAAATGATTCAAAGATGAATAACAGTTGATGACGATGAGCATTCAGGAATACCATCAACAAGCACAACACCGGAAAACATCACGAAAGTGCGAGAGGCTATTGTTGCAGATCGTAGACAAACAATCCATGATGTTTGTACAATCACACAAATGTCATATGGGTCTGTGCAACACATCTTGTTGGACAATTTGAACATGAGACGCATTGCTGCAAAATTCGTACCGTGACTGTTGAACAGCGACCAGAAACTTCCAGCGACCAGAAACTTGCTGAAAAATTCAGCAAGAGATGACCCTAACTTCATTTCTAACATCATAACTGTGATGAGACATAGGTGTATGGGTATGACCCTGAAACTAAGCAGCAGTCGTTGCAGTGGAAGTCACCAAGTTCACCGCAGCCAAAAAAAAGGACACCAAGTTCGCAGCAACGTGAAGTCTATGATTATTGTTTTTTCGACATCAAAAGCATTATCCACAAGTAATTTGTTCCTCTTGGTCAACTGTAATGGGATGTTCTATTGTGAAGTTTTCAAGCGGTTACGTGAAAGCATTGGGCGCAAACATTCATATCTGTGGGGTAACAACAGCTGGGTTCTGCACCATGACAATGAGCCTGCGCACACATCGCTAGCTGTTTGGAATTTCTTGGCTTCTAAAAAGACAGTAGTGATTTCCCACCCACCCTATTCACCTGACCTTGTCTCGTGCGACTTTTTTCTTTTTCAGAAAATAAAATTTCAATTGAAAGACCGTCATTTTAACTCAATTGAGGAGATTCCGGAAGAAACGCAGAACGTGCTTCGAACACTTACACCTGCAGACTTCCAGGGATTCATGGAATCATGGGAAAAATGCTGGGATCGCTGTATCAATGCCCAAGGGGACTACTTTGAAGGAGACAGTGGGAATTCAAAGTTATGGTAAGCTATTTTAGTTTTATGGTAAAATTCCCCAAAATTTTGGGTAGCACCTCATATAGCAGTCATTTCCAAAATTAGAATAGTTAATTCTAATGGTTGATAATTAACTATTATAGAATTATATAAATTATAATTTATTATAGATTATATAAGTGATTTAAATTACCACTTTATAACTAGTTTTAATATTAAACAACAACATACAATCCCAGGTTTACTAAGGAAAATGAATATTATAGTGATCTACCAAAACCTTTTCTTCATTGAGAGAAATATAATGTCACATATCAATATTCCAACCTGTTGAAATACAGATAATATTCAGCCACAAAAAATCTATTAATCATACAGATATCAAATATCTTATTTTTACTCTGAATAAAAGAAAATTAGACTAATGACAGATAATAAAGAATGAAACATTGAAACAAATAATGTTCAAAGTTGTAAATAAATGTAAAGTAACTTTTTCTGTAGGAAAAATACATTGTGGGATATTGCATTATAAACAAAGTTGCCAATTGGTAGAAAAAAAAATTTCTATGCTAAAGATTAAATTAAGAAAACATTTTAACTTACCAATAGCAGAAACTATATCAGATGGAATATCATTACCTTGTACTTTAAGAAAATTCAACGTTTTATTATTATTTACAACGTTTAACAAATTCTGTCCACCTTCAACACCAAAATTATTCCATCTGAGATCTAATTAAAAAAAAAAAAAGAAATGGTAATGACAAAAAATATAAATTCAAGAATTAATGAAATTTGACTTCTGATACGCTGCTGAAAAAAAAATTTACAATTGACAAAAAATTTATCATACACAAAAGTTAATGAAATATCTATATTAGTTCTTATTACACTGTTGACAACAGCATTTACATATCATTGATGAGTGATGCTGCCGCCAGTATACCCAACCAGAAAATGCAATACATAAACTTCTCATTGATTTTAAACTGCTGGATATTCTGCCAATTTTTCATCTTTGTAAAGAAATTACGGTCATTCAGTACCAAGATTAAACCATATTAAAAATCTATCACAACTGTTAAATTTAATAAGGCCTTAGTGCAACCTAAAATGAAAGGATCTCGTGCAGAAGAACAACACATTTACAAGTAAATCACTGTTTGATTTAGATTAATCTACCCTTAGATTAGAAAGAACCCTTTTTTTCATAACAAAATTCTGATATTTTTTAATTTTATCGGAAAAGTACAGTTATAAAACACTGTAACCATCACTTACGGTTTTGAAGAGCCATTTTTTTGTTCTTACTTGTAAGTTAAATAAATTAATACACACCTAGTAACTGTCGATGAATCACACCAGTACTCTGTCCTCTGTTTTCAAAAAGTGTATAATTACCATGGATTATCACACATTTCAATTTGTTTAGTACAAGGTTTTTATAAAAATTATTATATCTCCCCAAATATATATTGAAGTCCACAAAATAAATTTATAACTAATTAAAATGATAAACATTGTTAAATTTTTATGTTAATAATATTTAATAATGGCACTTTGTTAATAATATCTCATTTTTATATTTAATAATAATATTTTGTTGTTATTATTTCATTTGTATGTTAATAGTATTTAAATAATTCAGTCTTCGTGTGTGTAATCAGATTTTGAACTTGCTAGAAGCTTATAGAGAGTACTAGATACTGTTAGAAACAGTAAAGTTGTATTTTTATTTGAATTACTATTTTTACTAAAGAATGAATTTTTATTTGGCAATTGGCGTTAATAAAGTTTAGTTTTGTAATTAATATAATTATTTATATGGTTTGGAATCAACTGTATTTATAGATAATGTAGATATTTGTAATAGAAGCAAATAGACTTTTCTAGTGTTTTCTAGATGTACAGCTAACAGTATATATAAGCGGGTCGAGGGACCTGTGGGTTGGTTCATTTATGTGTCGCAGTTCTGATAGGCGACACAATGCCGGTGTACTGCGCAAAAGTTTAAATTGTTTCGTATAGATTCTGTTAAGCATTGTAAATATCTGTTTGTTTTGTGTTAAATAAACTATTGTGAGGAAGTTTGATATTGTGTTGGTTATTTATGAATCATATTCTCACTATAATTGGCGACCATGATAAGTATTGTTTAGAAATTGTGGAAATCAGATATAGTGTTATATACGAATCATTCCTACACGTCAAATTCATCATTCACAATTGGCCAGAGTAACAAAGGTGATTATTTCAAGTTTCATTATCGGCTGCTTACCAGCATTTTATAGTATGGAAGGCAGATAAGGATGCAGCAAGATAATTAACTGCTGATGATTACTGTACAAGTTCTGAGTTGCTATAGTTAACGGTTTACTTTCAACAGCAAATTCGTAATTTTTAAAAGAGCTCTTGTCATGTAAACTACAAAAATTATGTTCAATGCAGATAATATAAAACTGCATTATTAAAAAAATGTATATAATATATCAATCAAAATACTGTACGATTCAATAAAATCAAGATTTAATGTAATATACCATGATTTAACACAATCCAATCTTTCTTTTCAAGAACGTATCAATAAAGTTTAACTTAGTCTCAGAGTTGCTAGACATATTGCATACATAAAAATTAATAAATAATTAAAATTACATACCAATGTCTTTTAAAGTAGTATTTCTCATGATTACATCAGTAAATTCATTAGCACAATTAGAATTTAAAGCATTGTTTCTTAAATCCAAAACTTCTAATGTTACATTAATTAATAATGCATGACAAAATTGTGAAAACGCAGATAAAGGTTCACCAATATTGTTCCATTCTAAACTCAACCTAAAAAAAAAAAAATTAATTAAAAAACACAGGAAATTATGTAACTTTTTCCTAGCTAACGCTAAATTATAAATACATGTGGTTTTATTATAATTATTTTTTACCAGTAATAACTTCTGTAATCAGGATAATTTAGAATGTGGGAGATCCCACGATGACAATACACTGATCACAATATAATTAATTTTTTAAGCTAATACAAGTTGCTTATACGATAATGTATGTCCATTTTCACCAATATAGAAAATTGCTATTTATTTATAAGAAACATTTTTTCACTTCTTTCTATAAAATCAAATAATAGTTATCTTATCTGTTTAACTTATCATATAAATTACAAATATTATTAAACTTTAAACTTGTCATTCAATAAAAAATATTCCTCCTCAAATTTATTTTTCAAAATGAATTTTTCTTTCAATTAATATAAAAATTAATTAATAAAGATAAAAATTATAAAAATTCCATAGACAAAATGTTGTTCAAGTTTATTTTGCATCAATTCTTGAAGCACAACATTTTTTAGTAAAATGCTTGCTTTGTTAAAGGTTTATTTTCTTATAGTGGAGTGGCAGCGTCTCAGCCTTTCATCTGGAGGTCAGGTTTGAATCCTGGTCAGGCATGCCATTTTTCATATGTTACAAATTTCTATTTTCAAGGGCAAAATAAACAACAGCAGTTGATGCCCAACATCTCAAAAAAATGTGATTTTTACAGATTAAACTTGAGAATTGACTAAGAGTTGACTTGGTCAATCTTGTAGTGTCAAAAAAGTTTTTTGGGTAATTTTGATTTAATCTTCAGAAAAAAAATTGGATTACATAGGTTTTAACTAATTATTCACAAAAAAAACATTTTCTAATCCTTCAACTCAAAAAAAAAAAGCTACCCCTATCCAGCTCTTGGAACATTCAGTTTTTTAAATTAGATGTTAAAACAAACATTTTCCTAAAAATTCATAGAGTCCCCAATTAGCTTATACTACTACTTTATGTCAATTTTACGACAATAATAAAGTGAGGTGGAGGGGGTTAAAACAGAAAAATAAATATTTAATAAAAAAAGTTTTTAAAACAGTCACAGAAAAGCTTTCTATTCTTTACTATTTCTAGAAATGATAACTGCATTTTAATAAATTAAAAATTATTCTCTTTCTAAATCTCAAAAATGTTTATTTTACATAGCGATTTAGTTGTGGACTCGAAATATCAATACAGGAAAAATTCTGCTGCTAAATGCGACATGTATGATGTTGGAATCATACCATCTTTTCTAGTAATAAAACTATATAGGATAAGATTTACATCATAAATTTCAACAATTACAATATTATGTACAGTTTAAAATTCTACATAATTTTTATCAATATAACTATAGCTTTAAAAAAATTATACATCCTTGTACTGTTTTCCAATATAGTTGCTCTCTTTACAATGTATCTGTCTAAACAAGAATACATGAATTTAAACCCTGGTGGCAGAAAGTACTATGATATTGCTAACATATTAAATTTTTGGACAATCTACATGTTTCCTTATCATATGGATTAGAAAGTAATCAAAACATTATTACACACCCACCCACTGATAATTATTCATTCCACAAATCCCAATTACAATTAAAGCATAAAGAAGAATGAAGGATTTACTTCATATTTACAAACAATTTTCTTGAATTCCTCTAACAATTGCCAAGAGATGGACCAAAACATATTTTTTAATATCCTGAATGGTTTTAATACTGAGAATGTGCCATGTCACAATCTCTTTTAAATTTTTATGTGGTAATTAGAATGGATATTTTTCTTTATTTCAAGGACATGATTTTCTGAAGTAGAAACTTGGCTAATTTGTTAGTTCATCCTTCATTAAATTCATACTGATTGCACAAATACTGCAATTTGGCCATTATAAAGCAAATAATAACTTCAAGCTTATGGGGAATTTCAGTTAAAGATGTCACTTTTGCTTTCAGAAACCAAATAAGTAATAACTCTTTAATACTCTGCTTATAACTCTATAATAGCTCTCTTTAGGTTCAAAATTAAATTTCGGAGTTCATTATTAAACTGCCTGGGTCAGGAGAATAGCCAAGTTTGAGTTTAATTAGTTGTTCTATAAAGTCATTAAGGTAGGAACTACAAATTAGCGAACAATAATCTCAATAAATTTAAAAGGGAACTAAATATTTTGGATAAAACTGTTCTTTTTATTTAATAATATATGTCAGTCAATTGAGCTTCAGATTACTTAAATCATTACCATATTTTTCTTATATTACTCCAAAAATGTTTTTGGCATCTTATCATCACTATGTTGGGCATTTTGCCTTAAATTTTTATAGCAACATATTCATTCATTTTAAGTGAATAACAATAAAATCAGTTGTCATAAGTTAATGATAAATTTGCTTTTTAAATATATTTCAATTTGACAAATTCATGACACAGTAGTGAATGGTAACAGCAAAAATTTGTTTTTCTATCTAATAGATATTCCTAATAATAAACCTATTCATAAAAAAGTTAACATCAAAATGAATGAATAATAATACATCAATTGATGAATTCTGAAACCAGAGCCAGATATAATACGCCAAAATATATAACGTATTTTCTCCTTGGAGTTAAAACTCATTATTTCAGTTATATAAGTTCATCATTATATTAGTTTAACAGCAATAATTAAACTACTTTACACCGAGGCAGTTAAAAATATGCTAACAAAAATTAAAACAAGCAGGATCCTCTTTTTTCTGTTTAACTTCCGGAACTACCGTTAGGAATTACTTCAGAGGATGAATGAGAATGATACAACCACTAAAGAACATCGGTATCCACAATCTAGTATTCAAATCTGTTACAGATAATGTACCGTTATGTTAAAGGTATTCAATATCTTTACTAGGATTTGAACCATAGAACTCTCGATATTAAAATCAGCTGATTTATAATGTCACGTTAACCATTAGACCAGCCCAATGAGCTCAAAAAGTAGGATCCTTGGGCAACTTAACTGCATTACTTTACATTGTGATTGATCTACAAAAACCTGGATTATTTTATAAGTAAATTACTGGAGAATGATAGCAATGATGAAATTCTACGGCCATGGAATGGTCGTACATAACAAATTGAGCACAGATTAGAATTGCTGTTTGGTTGGCTAAATGTTTGATACTTAGAATAAAGGAACATTACACAAAAAAAATCAAAGATATTATCAATTAACGTCTATTTTAATTTTAATCTAATTTCTAAAACCAAGCTATGTCTATTAAAACATTTACTTACACTCTTATAGTTCTATTTTTAGTAAGCATTCGACTAAGATGAACAGTTGCAGAACCAAATATATTATTTCCTTTTAAATTCAATTCAGTTAAAAAAGATTTTGATAATTTATCAAATAGTATACAAAGTCCAGGTAATGGCAATAAAGAATTACTACAGTTAAGTTTAGTTATCTCTTGCGATAAATACAATGTATACCCTAATGCTTCACAGCTACTAGAGTTTATGCTTATACCAACTAATGATACTTCTCCTGTAACTCTAAATAAAAAAATAACTATCATCCTTAATATAATGAATTTTAACAAAATATCTAATTATATGAGAACAAAAAGTATGTTTATTCATTCTTAAAAGAATTTTATCTTAAAGAAGAAGGCTTTTATCTTAAAAGAATTAAGGCCTGATTTTACTAGTGTGTGGTATTCAGTAATTAAACTTACTGGCTCTTTGTCAAGATCCCAAGATCCTCAGAGGTGAAAAGCAGGGTCATTAGGTTTTACCCACTAAATTGATAATGTTGAAGACAGGATATCAAGAATAATGAAAAGAGCTATGTATGGAAAAAAAGACTATCTATCCATCGGGAAAGATTAAGGTAGTATACAGTCTTACCAGAACCCACACATAAAGTTATACCAATTTAAATATTTAAAATTGATTCTGAAAAAATATTTTCGTTTGATAAAGAGAAAGGAAAGTTTTAGTTTTGCTTATTTAAATACTTAAAATTGATTCTTAATTTACTTTTTCAGTAAATACCAAGAAAAGTTACGCCCATTTATAGAAATAACAAAAAAAAAACCTTTTTAATAATTATTAGCAAACACACAATTCACATTCATCAAAAAAAAATATAACACACCTTTTTGTACACAGTGCTTCGAGTATCTTTCAGAACAATAAAAATTACATTATGATATGGAAGAGAACCTAGAAAAGAATTTTGTATGGAAATAGTATTTTAATAAGGAGCGAAACACAAAAATATGTAGGGATCTAAGAAAAGTTTTATTAAGGACTTCATCAATATAAAAAATTATTATGAAAATAGTTAATTTTTCAGTCAGGGAGGTTAAAAATTAAATGAAATGAATAATTTATATTTTCAAACAAAATCTCAAAATATTTTCTTCATGATGCTCATGTTAAGTATGAAATAATCAGCAGTCTAAAATTTAAGGATCTGAACCTAGTAAAATTAGATATTGTGTTATATAAATGAGATGAATAATGTGATATAAAAGATGTTATATAATTATTGAGTGTCAATATGTACATTAATGTCAAGTAAATACAGCTATTAAATACTGGCAAATGTTCTTGTTAATGAAATTATTTCTTTTTATTACAAACAAATCATTAATGAGAAAAGTGAAAATGAAAAAGCACTTTTAATGTATGTAGCAGATTTTATATAAGTAGTAGCAGGAATTTCTGGTAGTTCACAAATTACAAAATTTAAATGTAGTTAAGAATAATGGAAAAAAAAAACCTGTATAGAAAAAGATAATGGAAAAAGAAGCAAACTATGATAAAGATCACAATACATCAAGCTAATGAGTAATGAACAGGAAGTCTGTTATTAGTAAAGAGGTGTTCTACATGGAATAATGAAAATGAAGTCCTTCCCTCCCTCCAATAAAATATAAGTAGATAACTGATGGAAAGATGCTGAATAAAAATTGGGATAGGAAATATTGAATATAATCTTAAATAAAACTATAAAACCATAGAAAACGCCATATGAAAAAAAGATTTTTTGCGAAAGAAAAAAAAAAGAAAAATTATATTAAAAGTACAATTACTTTCATATTAAAATTAAGGTTAAATTTGTCTGCAATCTGATTTGATACCTCAAACTTAAAATACAAAATTTTACAGAAATTACTTTCTTCAGTCAATAACAATCCAATTTATAAGTACAGATTTACATAAATTAAAGAGAGACAAAACAGATCTTAAATAAAAGCAATAATATGTTTAGTTTCAACTAATATCTTAATGTATCATTACAATCTTTAGATGCTTTTATTTAACTCATGGTTTTATCATTCCAGATAAGATCTTGAAATGAATCTTTCTCTTATCACACAATAAATGGAAAATAATATTGAGTTAAATAAAACATTTAATTTAATAAAAATAACAGAAATGAAAAAGGGTTATAATTTAAAGGATATAGATAAATTAATAAATTATTAAAATAAATAAATTTACAACATTAAAGGACAAAGATAATTTTTAAATCCGTTATAATATTTTACAAATTAACTAATTGTAAAATCACTTTTAAAATTAAAATAAAATGATAAGAAATCTAACTTTAATATTCATAATAAATAATAAGTTTGCAGAACAAAATGCAGAAAGGAAATTTGTAAAACATAATTCATAAGACATAAAACAATTCATAAGAATAATAAACCGATATGTTAAAAAAAATACCTTTTAAAAATAATTATATAATTTAAGTAATCAGAAATTTAATTTCAAATAAAATAAAAATATATTTTCAAGAACAGATAACATGCAAATATAAAAATCAAGAAAATATAAGCAGCCACAGAAATATAATTATAAAGAAATTATGTTTGAATGTGATAATTAGGTGACGAAATAGTACACATTCAATTTAAAATTATATTTAAATTTATAATTAAAAATAAATTACTAAAATTAGATAGTTCTATTATCTGCCAAAGATTGAAACGGCAGTAATGTAGTTCATTTTATACCAGTGACTGTGATGATAAACATACTTAAGTATATTTTTATTCTAAATTTCAATACATTCTGATGAAGTAGTAATCTCTGCAAAAACACAAAATTTAGAAGAAAAGAGAAAAACAATAAATAATAAATAAAAATAAATAATTTGTACAAACAAGATACTTTTCTTTTTTTGTTGTTGTTTAACCTCTGGAACCACAATTAAGTATAACTTCAGAGGGATGAGATGAATGAATTGTAGCGTGTGTGAAAAAT
>JAAAKQ030058589.1:8300-23672 GCA_010016005.3 Zanna intricata
CAGTATGGATAGGCAGTATTCTTTTTGTGTTTTCATCATTTGTCTTTCTCCCTTACTAAATTTCATATCTTAGTTTTCTTGTTCAGAATCTCCAAGAGTGCCTTGCAAAGATTGCAGTTCAGATTAGTCAATGTTTTTCTGTTTTATGCATATGAGTCCAAATTTCACGTGTGAAACATAGGTACTGACATATTGTAGAAGTTCTTTTTTGGCATTGATTTTTTTCTTATATTTTATTGATTTTAATGAAGAGTCTATTAGATCCATAAAAAATGATTATTCTATATTCTTACCTTCTTCATGTAGTAAGATTCTTAAATATTTGAATGATTGATATTTGTTGTCAATATTTATTTATTCATTACTTTTGGCCATACCAATTGAAAATACTACTTTACTGCTAATAGATTATTCTCCTTAATGCTTATTGTGTAATTTTTACTTAATGCATTTTTAGGCTTATTGTTTATATCTGAACTATTTATTAAGTTTACAGTATGTTGTTATACTAGCTTACCGCAGTATTTTACTGTATATTCCTTACTGTATACCTAATAATTTTCTATCACCATTTTCATACAAACACATTATTACCTTTCAAATAACATTGATTCAGAACATAAACACACTATTTTCTATTACTGTACTGAACCTTGAGGTATCAGTTTTCTGGACATTTATGCAAGCTGCAAGTTTACAACAGTGATAACAACTCTGTTAAGAAGTGATAAACTTGCTGCATACATAAAGGGAAGCCACTTGTAGTGGAAAGTTTTGAAATGTAAAATTTGAATCCTGGTTGCTAACAAAAATTATCTGTATCCTTTTTCCTCCATCCATTCTTATCACAATTTCTATTCACCCTATTTTTTCTACTAAAACTCATGCATTGATCTGAAATTTACCATTTTGTTTGATAAGGTGGTCAACATAATTCTGGTTATGAATTTAATATTGCAATGCTACTCTATGTAGTACAATAACACAATTGTAGTCATATTAAGATTCGATTGTATACAACTGTTTTTAATTAGCTATGCATTAAGCCCCCAAAGAAAAATTTTAAAATTTTATTTCAGCTGACTTACTTATTTTATGGAGCAAAACATTGTTATTTTAAATATTTATTGTTCAACTCTATTCTGGGCTGTTAACAAATTAGTTTTTCTTCCTTCAAAATATAGAAAAATATTTTATAAGGAATTATATTAACTGAATAATTAATATAATGTAATTAAGTAATAATAATACATAATATTCTTTAATAGTCTTTTCTCATAATAGTCTTTTTTCTTCTTTTTCCAGTTAATGTTGAATATTATATTTAATTTCTACCTACTATTTTTCATTTGTAGGTGAAATATCAGAAGAGTGATAGAATTAAACTGGTAGCATCCTCAAAACTTTTATCTGGTGTTGTGAAAAATTTTCGTTTAAACGAAGATGAGATTACACTTGGCATCACCAGACAAAAAACTACTTTTAGAAATCATATAGATTCCAGTGGAGGTATAAAATTATTCAGTTTTTAGTATTTATATGTTTTCTTCTACCTACAGAAAACATATTTTTGTTTTCAAAATTAATCAATTTTTTTCTTTAATGGTAGGAAGAAGCAGACTTCCAATTTTTTTATCAAATTTAACTGGTTGAATTGTAAATTGTTTTACAAATACTATGAATATTAGGATTAATGTAACCCTTCAGGACAGCAGAATATTCAAGTGTTTCTTTTGTCATTATCATTGCATGATAGGAAAACAATTGCATTTAGTCCTTCACAAAACATTTTTAAATTCAATTTGTTATATTAAATTGTATTTATAGTAAATTTTGTTTCATTATAGGATATTTATGATATTCAGAACAGTACAAGGCATGAATTTTTTAGTTTAATGCCTGTAATATGACTGCATCATCAGTAATAATATTTTGAAATATTTACTAGTACAATAAAACTTTTCCTATATAAAGATTCATGAATTAAACATTGCTTACATAAAGAAGTGTGTGGATTTGGAAAGTGTTCTTGAAATGAAAATATCTGCTTACAATAAGACAATCTTGACTGAAATCAAATCCAACCTAAGTAAAAATACAAAAACAACTTAAACAGTAAAATAAGATTTAACATTTGTAAGTGAAGAAGCAAGTTAAATATCTTTGCAGAAACTATAATAAACCTATTCGTCAACTTCAGGCTGATAAGATGTAAATCTACTACTGTTAATATTATCATGAGTGTATTTTTGTTTGCCAACAAAATAAACCAATTACATTTTTCACTTACACATCCTAACCTTTCCTTGGTTACAATCTTGACATTTCTTAATTTTCAATTTCTCTGTGTATTATTTAACCTGACAATATTAAGACAACAACTGTTCCATCTTAATTATGCTATTTTGTTATTTTTGTCAATGTCTTCGCCTCTAAATTAATTACTCCAGTGTTAGAAATTGCATTTATTATTTTATCGGTTGTACTGTGTGACAATATTAAACAATTATTAGTGTTAGGCATCAATCTGGGTATTGTAATGAAGTAAATCATAACATGTAGAATTCAGAAGAATTGAACAAATTAAAAAATCAACATAGCATAATTAAAGGTCTTCACGTGATTTAAAACTTATGTTAACATCAAGACTAACCATGATGAACTAGGCCAATTAAGGTTATGTTTAATGAAATTTGAAGAATGCTGGTCCGAATTCGATTCTGTCCAGGCTCAAATCAAATTATTAAAGTCTATTTCTACTTCTGACTGAACAGAAAATTTTGAAGCAGCATATTTTCAATTCATGGAACATTGCGTGAAATTTTATTGAAATAAATTCCAGCAGTGATAAGAAGATACTACCAGTCGTTAATGAAAGCATTCAACAAAATCAGTTACACCCATCCATTAAATTACCTGCCTACTTTCAGTGGTCATTTTGAAGATTGGTCATCTTATAATGATATATTTAATTCTATTATTTGTGTGAGTGAATGTCTCACTAACATTCAAAAGTTTCATTACCTAAAATCCACACTAAAGGGGGAAGCTTCACAAATCCTTCAATCTTTAGAGAATTCTGAGGGCAATTACACAATAGCATGGGGCTTAAAGAAAGATATGAAAATGAACGATTTTTAATCACTAAACATGTAAGTACATTGTTTAACCTGAATAAGTTAAAGAGCATTGTCACATAATATCAGACAATTGGTTGATGATACAGTGAAACATTTAAGAGAGCTTAAACCATTAGACCAGCCCATTGATCAATGGGATACACTAAATTTACACTTAGTTACTAGCAAATTAGACAGAGTGACAATCTGTGAATGGGAAACCAGTATTAATAATAATGAGTTACCTTCTTTTGATGAATTAATTAAATTTTTACAAAAAAATTGTCAAATGTTAGAGGCTATTGAAACCAAGCCTGCCAATGCATTATCAAAATATACACTGCCTGGTTTTACTTACAAATTGCAACCGAGCCATCATAAACCCAGCAATTGGAAATTTCCAACACAATCAAGTTACACTAATTCAATTAAAATCTGTCAGATTCGTAACAAATTGCATCCAATTTATCTGTGTGAAAAATTTAAATCGCTTGCTGTGTTTTATTGTTGTAAGTTCAGATCATCATAAAATTAGTCAGTTTAAGTCAATTCTTGTAAATTGTGCGCTAAGAAACACAATACCTTGTAACACTATTCAAAAAATTCTGATAATGCTGAATCAAGTGCAAATAGTGATAAAACTCAAACTACAACTCAACGTACAGTAGTATCAACCTCAAATTTAAACAACATTCAAAATAAACTTCAAATTTTATTATCTACAGCATTAGGTTCATGTCACAATCGTCACGATAGACCTAATTTGTGTAGAGTCCTTATAGAAGCTGCATCTCAAGGAATTTTATAACCGGTGCAATGGCAAACAAACTGGGTTTGAAATCAACCAGAAGTTATTCAGAAATAAGTGGAATCGGTCAGTAATTAGCTGAGGCTACAAGTTGTCTCCAGTGTGTTATAAGTTCCAGATTCAATTCATTCTCAGCTACTTTAGATTGCATAATTCTTCCAAAAATTACTCAACCATTGCCTATTACTCCAATTGTTGAATCTGAAATTCAGATCCCATCAAATTTAAAGTTAGCTGATCCTTAGTTTAGTTTTTTAACCCTAGTAATATTGATCTTCTTGTTGGAGACAAGTTATTTTTCAATTTTTTATGTGATGGCAATTTAAATACAGTGCGAACTGGTCTTACCCTGCAGAACACCTATGTTGGGTGATATCAGGAAAACTCGAGCTGAACAGATCTTCAGCCAATCCGAGCACTGTTTGTAACCTAAGCACATCAAGTTATAGAGAGTTTTGCCGACAGGATGACAGATGCAGATCCAAGACAGGATGCAGATGGATCAGAAATAAGATAAGATGTGAAGGAAATTGGCCTTACATCAGAAAAAACCACAGATAAGATAAAATTAAACAAGAAAATCAAAAATAAAAAAAACTTGCTTCACTCTTACAAGAACAAAACTCATAACAGTTAAAGAACATTAAAACACTAGACAGGACACATAGATTGGATGAAAAAGTACTTGGAGGACCACAACACCCAAAAAGTCCCATCGAGGAGACTAGAAGAATGGATTGTCTAAAGTGATCCTGTGCAATCATAAAAGATAATAATAATTTGTAATTATTGTTTTTTTACTGGAATCTTTATGGGGTGTTATAGCTTTATGCTATTATTTTGCTGATTTTTACTAGTTTTGAACTGCAGAAATATGCTGTTCACTTACAAGAATAATAAACATGAGATTATAAAAGGTGTCTGTTTAAGAAACACTTCAACTGTCTTATCCACATTAACTTATATGTGATGAGAACCAAGTAAGCAGATGGCAGGAATCCCTGAAAACAGATCAACTTACCAGCAGTATAAAAAAAAAAAAGAGAGAGAATATCTAAGTAAATGGATAAGTTTTTATAATAAAAAGTATATATTGTAAAATATTAAAAACTGTTAATATTGTTTAACATTTTGTCGGATTTTGTTTAAGATATTTGCCAATATTGAAATTATTATTGTTTAGCTTTCAAATTATATTATTTTCTTACACATTTAAACCTACTTTTTTTTTTAATAAAAGTTAGATTTCTCAAGCACTTTTGTTTGTTTGATTGGCATTAACTTACTCATTTTCTCAGAATTAAAACTACTAACAAATTTTGTTGCATCATTTTTTTTATTGGCATATTAATTAATAAAGTTACTCTAAATAATTGTGGTTTATGATAACCCAGTTTTTGTTTTTACCATACCTTTCTCAGAAATTACTAAAGGTGCAACAGTTCTGAGCAAGTTTTATTTGGTTTTGCATGTCAAAAATCACGAAACAATCAAATTTCAGTTCCAAGAATTTCAGTAGGCTTTGTTTTGCCCTTAAAGCAGAAATCATTGCAAAGGTTTTCTTAAACAGCAACTTAGAAAATGAAGCATTTTTGATACATGTTATGATGAATCTTTTTCTTTATTTTCATTGTAGAACCCCCATAACCCCAGAAGTGGTTGTGAAATCCCTTCTGTTTTTTAATGAGTCCTTCTTTATATAAAATTGTAAGATTTATATTCATTGCCATAGTCCATTGGATACATAAAAAAAAATTAATTACAGAATAAAATAAAACCTTTTGAGTATGTAGTGAGGAAAGTAATTACCCAAAATAAAACCAGAAAATAAGATTTAGTTGTGAACTGATACTACCAAATGGAATAAACAATCAAAAGTATGTCTATTATGCAAGATGAACGAGAAGTTATGCAACCCATATGGCTATTCTGTTGAGTAGTGCATCAGGAGGGCGGATGTACAGTTTTAGTTAATCTTGAAAATGTACCCAAAAACCCATGATAATATTTTATAACACACCTGCCACTGACACAAAATGGAGAAATATTACTTGATTGTTACATATACATTATTGTTACAAGGTTTTGCATTACCATCCTTATCATTAGTCCCAACCTAAAAGCAATTTTACCATTCCAATGGATTAATGAATTCATGGTTGCATAATTTTCTCCTCGTTCTGTATAAGCCTATCATCTCATTAAATAGGAGAAGAAAATAACTTAAAATGTTAGCAAATTTAGGGGAAAGTCTATTTTCTAAAGAATTACAGGTTCTACCCTCATCTCTCATAACATAGAAAAGTAAATTAAATATCATCTCATTCTACCGTACTTCTAAAGAATCATACTCAGATAGATACTAAAAATCTGCATAAATCATTGAATGCGAGTAATCACCAGTGATATATAATTAAAAACATTGTAAAACCTTTTTTTCAAAGAATTCTACGTAAAATTTTTATGAATATTAAAATATGGATTACTAAACAATAGAAGCAAATTCTAAATGACCTCCCATTAAGGAAAAGTACAACCATCTTAATGGGAAGATATCTGTATAATGGTTATCATTTTTATAAATGAACTTTTATTAATTTTTTATTAAGTCTTACTTTACTCTCAGTATGAATGGAAAATGAAAATTTTGAGGCAAAGACTTTATCTAAATATTCACCTGGAATTATTAATTTGATATAAATTGTATAAACTGTAACTTTTTTTTTAAGATTAAATATAAGTAAGTTTCTTTAATTCTGTTCATATAAATTAAATATACTTCCCTGAAGTCTGACATTTGAAGAATATCATTATTAAAAATTGAAAACAGATTCAAAAGAAATTTCCCTGTAGCACCCAACAAGGAAAATTTAAAAACGAAATCTTAAAATATTTATATGTGAAAGCTTTAAATTCTTCAAGTTTGTTTTATATAGGAATACTATTTTTAACTGGTTATGATGTTTAATACATTGACTGCTGCAGATGGCCAATCACAGATGATTGTAATGTTACCATGTGCTTTGGTGACACTTAGTGCAGTCTACATTATGTCTGCGTGTTGTTAGCAACTTAGTTTAGAATATACCATAAGCAAATTTAATTGCTATTGCACAATTGTATAAATCATAATCACTTAAATGTATATATTTTTGAATTTCACAATAATCTTTTTTTTATGTATTTATTTGCAGAGAAGAATAAATTAGTTAGAACAGAACTGGGTCTTTTAGCTGGTGAATTTGAATTGTATTCTGTCAAGGAGGAACCTGTTTCTGTAACTTTTTGCTTAAAACAATTGAGAGCCATTGTATCTTTTGCTGAACCTTCAGGATTACCAATCACTGTCTTCTTTGAAGCTCCTGGACGGTAATAATTTTATGAATTATTTAATAAATTATTAATTTAGTTAAGACTTGTGTAGACTTAATTTTTGTTTCTGTCATTATGTCTAAAAACACTGGTTGAACTTTTAAAGACTTATTTTTAAAAAAATCTGTTTCTTTTTATTACATAAAATGAAACTATCAAAAATTGACTGCAACTTAAAATTAGTATTCATTCTTGACCATTTATTGCAAGGTTGCTAATCACTGTCCACTAAAAGGTGAGGTACTACTCCACTAAGGAAAGGTACTCTATTTTTCTGTTTAATGTCTCTGAAAAAAGGGGGGCTATGGTAAATAATATGTGTAGATGTACTTTCAGTGCACATCTCCTAGCAGCTTTTCATTTATATCATTGCCTTTATATAGAATTCAGTCTAATATAGCCCAAAATATTTCATTATTCTGAGTAAAAAGGTATAATTTGTAGAATTGATTATTATTTATTTTCTGCTAAAAACAGTATGATTTCTGTTGGGTACTGTTCATCTTTCTTAGCTTCATATTTTTATTATACATTGACATATTTATAAATTTTTTATATGCCTTTCCTGTTTTGTTTTTTTTTAATTAATAGTTGGTAATGTATAGGTATGAAAAATTCATTGTTTTGTTTACAGTGCAAATTTTGTTTACTATTAAAACAATTTTTTACTGCTCTGTAAAATAAAGAAAAGAAATCAACTTATGAATGGAAAAATGGGTATTATTTACTGTTTAGAAATGAGAGAATAATAAATAATTTTATGATGGAATGAAAACAGTACATTGATTAACATTAATAATGCAAAAATCAAGTTCTATTTGTATTTGTATTCTTTCTAGGTAAAAATACAAGTTCAAAAAATACAGGTATCTGAGCATTAACATTTGGAAAAGACTTTATTTACCTTGTTTAAAAAAAACGTTTTCTAAAGAGTTCAAGAATCAATTTAATATTCCACCAAATATATGAATAGCATAAAAGCAGCAATTCCATTAACAATAGAAAAGGTTGTTATTTTAAAACAATTTATTGTAACAAAAATTTTAAAATTTGTAAAAAATAATTTAATTCAGATTTAATGATACAAAGTAAAGATTGCTGCACAATAAATAATACCACTAAAAGAAACTACTTCCCGGTTACTTTACATTGATACTATATCTGTAATCAATAGAGATCTAACACACTCCCACCTTGGATTATGAAGCCATCTAAGCAATTTAACAAAGTCCTCTTAATTTAAAATCTGTTTTTACAATTGTCCCAAATAAACTCATTATTATTAAAATAACTAAAATTAATTTAAACTTCAAATTAACAAACCAATATTCAATCAAATAACTAATAAGAATCAATCAACCAATTTTCTCGGAACTGTGACTTGTCATATGCTCTTCAGTAGTTGACTAATCAAAAATTAGATTTATCATGAACTTCCTCTGATTTATCAGGATTCTGTTCATTATTGTCTTTTGGAATTTCTTCAGCAACTGAACTTCAAGCAGATAAATTCTTTGAACTGGACACATTAGTTGTCCTGATGCCGTCTTCAATTCAACCAAACATATTTCACTATCTTTACCAGGAACTAGTTATATATACTCTTCACTAATGGCCAATCCAACCTCTTGCCTTCTCCTTCAGTAAGCATATAATCTCCTACCCCAAACCATTATTTTCTTCTATGAATATCAAATCTGAGCAAAAATATTCAAAGTATAAAATTATTCTCACTGTAAAATTATACTTGAAAATCAGCATAACAAAAAAATTTACTAATTAAAAACTAATAAAAAAAATAAAAAGAGAAACTAAATGCAAATCCAAATAAGAAATAAAAGCAAAATTAATTAAAACCTTGAATAATTTTAAAAATTAACAGAAAATAAAATATATTAACAACAACCAAATTGTTCAGGTTTTATAAAAATCCATAAAGAAAATTTTTCCTGTGACCTCTTATCAGCTACATAAATAATATACTTTTTTATAAAAATTTGAAACTTCCACTGAAACAAAATAACATCAAACTTAAAAAATAGAACATAAAAAAATAATTTTGAACCTATAAAAAAATTAAAAGAAGTAAAATTAGATAACAATTAAAATGTTTCATATTATATATACAGTATTATATAAAAATTCCAATGAAAGAAACTTTAAACATTATAAAAAAATTATTACATAAAAATAAAATGAACATTTCTATAATAAATAAAATAATGATATTGGAATTCACCTTAACGATATAATTAATACACATTTAATAATGAATTTTACTTTTACAGGAAGAAGGTTTATCAATGGGATCCCCCATTAAATAATATGAGATGTTTTTATAAAATTAAAAAAATTTAAGAAATTATTACTGGATAATTTACTGAAGCATAATTATTACTGCAGCATAATTTGCTGAATTGAAGGGTCAATAAAAATAAGATGTTATAGGTACCGTAATTATTTTTTCACCATGTGCTACTCCATTGGAAATTTACTTTTACACTGCTTTGAAAATTGTATCCAACAAGTGGAGACCTCCATTGGCGATACACTGATTTACCAGTTTGGAAGCATCGGTTGACTCTTTCCAGCATGGTATGTTGGCTATTGCTTGGCAAATATTCTCCTTCAGTTCAGCAAGGGTCCTTGGACAATCAGTATACATGAGGGATTTCAGAAACCCACATAAAAATTAGTCACAAGGAGCTAAATCGCGTAAGTACGTGGACCCCTCAAAGAGATCGGGCTCCCAGGGAAGTTTTCCTGCACAGTTCACGCCATGTTGCCACGGCTCCATCCTGCTAAAATCACACATCCCCAACATCCATTTCATGAAGCCTTGGTAAAAAAAAAAAAAAAAAAGAAAAAAAAGGCACCTGCATGCTTGCATGCCAAGCGCCAAGGTGATCACAAAAAAAAACTGCTTACCACCTCAATGTTTTGGGGTGATCTCACGTACCGATCTCCTGATCTTCTCTTTTCAACACTGCCAGTTCTCATGAATGTGTTTGCCCATGAAAAAATGGATTATCGACCAGGAACACGAGCTCAGGTGGCAATTTTAAAGTGTGAACGGAATGCTCGCTGCTTGGCGACATTGGAACAACCATTAGAAAAGTAAGCCTCTTCAGCAGATGTGCACTGTTCCTTTGTCTACCACAATTTTGGTACTGAAGTGGAAGGGAGAAAAAACTTCCTGACCCATCTGTTTGAATGAGACCATCGACACCCTCCAATGGCTAAACCGCGCTTCCTGCACCTAATTCAAATTATAAAATGATGCTGCCGCAGTGTTCACAACAGTTAATTTAAAACTTAAATGAGATACATAGATTTTATTTTCATAACATCTAATGAACAGATAAATTCGTAGCATAATAATTCTTAATAAACTTAATGATTTCTATAAAAATATAACACATACTGTATAAATTAAAATTATTTTCAATATTATAAATTTTGTCATACATATTAAAAATGATGAAGTAAAATTAAAATTAGGAGTGTAAAGGAAAGTAGTTTTATCAATAACAAGTGTAAATAACCTCTCCATCCATCCATTCCATCAAAAAATCGCCTCATAAAAAATATGATAGAGTTTTAAAATAACCTGATGAAAATGTACTATTAAAAAATGAATTAAACATTAAGCAATTGAAAGTGGACACAATAAAAACATTATTAATGATTTAACAAATAAATTAATATTCAAATACAGCAATGAAAAAACAGTTTCTAATTTAATAGTTAATGATAATAAAAATCTTAAACATTAGTGATAATAATTAATTTCATTTCGTCAAAATCATATCAAAAGATCTGTAAAGATGCTTCCAAAACTAATAAAAAGAAATAACAAAAATGAATTAATAATAATGAATTGAATAATAAAAACATTTAAGATAAAACAGGGTATATAGAATTAATTGCACTAATAAAGATTGTAATAAATTTTATGTACTGTCGGCAAATGGTTGTAATGGCTTGTAAGGGCCTTTTGTATGTTTTGTGAGGTAGCCCTGAGAAGGGCTGTTAGGTACAGAAGCCAATCTCCAGCAATCTTGGCTCACAAGCCAAACTTTCTCCTCAGCAGCAGTTGGGTTCCTACTACTCTGTGGTAGTGGTGGCCCCAAGAGTCCCACAGTGTTGGATCAGCATCAGTCGTCTTCCATCACCAGTGCAACTGATGCGGTTTTCCCCAAGAATGATCCCACACTGGGCCGGCTCCTGCTGATGGTCCATTGACCAGCCTGCCAGCCTGCTAATCACTTAAGCTGGAGCGGGAAAGTAGCAGCCATGCCCATTGCTCCTTCAGCAAACCGGCCATACCTGCTGCTCTGTAAGATAAGTTGGCATCCATCAGGAGGTCCCACATTAAACCCCCGGTTGGTCAAATGGTTAATTCGTCATCGCTCAAAGTCCAAGAGTTCTAAGGTTGAAATCCTAGAAAGGGCAGTTACTTTTATATGGATTTTAATACTAGATTGTGAATATCAGTGTTCTTTGCCGGTTGGGTTTCATTTAACCACACATCTCAGGAATGGGATTGTACAAAAACACTTCATTTACATTCATACACATTATTCTCATTCATCCTCTGAAGTAATACCTAATGGCAGTTCTAAAGGCTAACAGAAAAAGAGAGAGGGGAAGTCCCACATTGAGCTGGCTTCCATATTCTTCTTCTCCAGGTGATGCTCGGTGAAAAAAGATAATCTTTCATTGTGATATGCCCTTATTATATACTCACCTGCTAGTGAGGTTGCTGTGATGGAAGAGCTGCTCGGTCAGATGACTTAGTGGGGAGAGGTACTTGTGCAGGTGCATAGGTATGCTGTGCTCCCACTGACATCTTAACAACTTTCCTTGCATTCACCAATATGAAGTACAGCACATATGTGGCAACAATAGGTATGACAAATAGAACAGTTAAAAACCAATTTAAGTAACACTTGTAAGCATTTAATTATAATAAACAAAAATCAAACTATGCAGATCACGTAAAATGCAACAAACATACTTTTTTAAATTTTACTATGCTGAGCTGTTTGGGTCAAATTTAATGAATAATTAGAATGTAAATGTGAACCAAAGCTGATAGCAGAGAGGATGTTTATATGGAATGTATACTGTATAATTTTCTTTTATGTGAAGGTGAATAAAATAAGAAGGAATTGCGCTTTTGAGTGTGGGATTGAAAAAAGAGTTTTAGATACAATTACAAGATTGGATTAGTAGCAGAGTCAGAAGGTATCCCCAGTTAACTGAAATCCAGAGAATAATTATTTTGAATAATTTAATCTCTGTATGATTGATTGAAGAAGCAAGGAATGGTCAAGATTATATTTTATTCTAAATAACAATGACAGGAAGTAAATATTTCTTGATAAATAATTAACATTACTACTTACTTAAATCTGTACTTACTTACTTAAATGTGGTGCAATTGGTAGCATCTCGGCCTTTCATCCGGAGGTTCCGGGTTCAAATACCGGTCAGGCATGACATTTTCACACACGCTACAAATCGTTCATCTCATTCTCTGAAGATTGGTGGTTCCAGGGGTTGAAAAAAAAGCTCATTTGTGAACCAATAAATATTTTATATTTATATTGTTTAAATTATGGTTTGTATTAATAAGTATTAATTTTGGATTTTTTTTTCAGACCGGTTATATTTTCTGTAAGCAGTGAATCTGTATATGAAGCAAATTTTGTAGTTTCTTCACTTGTATCATTGGTAGATGTACCCAGTCAAGTTACTCAAAAATCAAGTTTATCTGCCAGTAGTAGTATACCAAAACAACCAAGTCCACTGTTAGAAGAGAAGGAAAAGCAAGTTGCATCTCAACTTAACCCGCCAAATATGGAACCAAGTTCAACAAGTAACGTTAGAGAGAACATTACATTTAAAAATGATACTAGAAACAGTCACGTTTATAATGCTTCTAGAAAAAGGCGTAACTCTGATGAACCAGACAGTAATTTCCTTCACAAGGACAGTCTTGCTAATAGTGATGATAAAGATGTGAATAGCCAATCATCCTCTCATCGTTCTTCACAAGATACACTTATCATTCCAAATAATGATATGGAACTGAATGAAAGCCTACCTAGTTCTCAGACAAATACATCAGTTAATCCGGTAAAAGATATATTTAGTAGATGTTTAAATGTTACATTTCAAAGAAGTTCATTACCTGGTTTCAATAAAGTTATTGCATATGATTCTGATGGCCTTGAAGATTCTGACTAATCGGTTAAATATTGATAGTTATATTTAGAAATATATTAAAAGATATATTTAGTAGATGTTTAAATGTTACATTTCAAAGAAACTCATTACCTGGTTTCAATAAAGTTATTGTATATGATTCTGATGGCCTTGAAGATTCTGACTAATTGGTTTAATATTGATAGTTATTTCATTTTCCAAAGTAAAAGTCATTCTATTTGAAGTTTATGAAATGTATGAACCCAGGGAAATAAGTGCTAACCCAATTCAACTAATTTTGAGAAAAATCAATTTTAAGATTTAAAAAAATGTCAAATCAGAATATTCAAGCAATTTTCTTTACACCATAGCATTTCTACCAATTTAATTGTTTATATTACAAATGAAATTTAAAGAAAAAAATATTTAAAAGGTTCACTTATAAATTAATGATAATACTGAATGGAAAAAAATATTATACACAACCCTATGAAAATTAACTTAAAAAGTTGTTAATAAATTATACTACTTATTCATTATCACTATCAGAATCAAGTCCATCAATAATTTGTGGCCAACTGTCTTCATCATTTTCTGCAAATTCAATATTCTGATAAAATCCATGTTATACTGGCAGAATTCAAATTCAATTTTTAGTGGTTTTGAATTCAAAGTAACTCGCTTATTCTGTCAGTGATACAGGTCAGCTCTTTTTTTTTATATAAATGGCTCATTTTTACACACGTAGATCATCATTGTAATTAAACCTAACCTCTAAATTAAATGGATCATTTGCTGAAATTTTGAATACAGCTGCTTGAATAATGTTTGAACACACTGAAATCGTTGAAGTCAGCAAGTTTCATTTTTTTCTTGAAATTTTTTCATTTTATTTGACCCTAAAATGCAGTTTACCCAATCATCAGGACTGTAATTTGTCTCGCAAATGCAATTCAATGCGGCCAAAGTCTCAATCACAGAGAAGTAGAGTATAAAGTATAGAGGAACCAGAAAATAGTGAAATAAAGATTTACAGATGCCTATTTGAACAAGGAGCACATAAATTGAAATTAAATTCCAGTTCTTGTTTTGAACTTTACAGTTGCCACTTATTAAATGAAGTTCATCTGCTTTAATTGCATTTAGTGTTAAATATTTTAGCTAATTTGAACCTATTCCACATGATCCACGTTTTCCAGTAATTTTCAACCAAACATGTGTCCCACATCTCTACCAAAATCATGTATTCCAAAATTGTAAGTCCCTTTATAAAATACTGGACCAACTGTTTTGGTGTTGGAAGAACTTGCTGCAAATCTACAGTTATTACATGATACTTTTCTGGCTGAGACTTAGCCTTCTTCATCAAAACCTTTAATATTTCATGTGCAGCTTCTGCTTTGCTCAAGTGAATGGAATTTGTTGTTTCTAGTTCACTGATCTCATCTGTACAACCTTCCAATTTTTTATCATAAATTTTAATTTTAAGCATGCCAGAAAGTAAATAGGTATTAGATTTAGGAATTTTAAATTTAAAACTTATATACAAAATCTTCTGCATTTACTGGTGTAACTTTCTGTAAACTGTACCAAGGAATATATTTTTCTGGAAAATGAATTTATAGCGAAATCATAATTTCACTATATATCACTTCTATTTTCATAGAAGGATTTTGGCTTCTACTATAATGACTCACATATTTTGGAATGGAATCGTTTTCCTGTATATTTGGAGGTTTTGGTGTATGCCCCTATTGGTCAGTTTAAGCAACAATGCCATCTTTAATTTGCATTTGAAGAAGCTGAAACCGTTTACATGAGTTCTGTAACCCGTAACTACTAAAAACATCACTTAACAAA
>JAAAKQ030058590.1:0-15924 GCA_010016005.3 Zanna intricata
TCTCAACCTTTTTTGGTTCGCGGCACACTTTCATACATCACAATTTTCCGCGGCACACCGCACGTTTTGACAACAGCACGTATGCCGACTTGGCAACACTGGAAGCTGCGTCAAGACTAGCGCGCTCTCAGCTGTGTTTTCGCTTTACTACTGTCAGTTCACAATTGTTACCAGACGAGTCAGTCAGTGTTATAGTGTTTTTGTTATTCAAAACTTTTTCTTAATTTACAGTGGCGAGTGATAAAGTTGTAAATTTTACGATGCAAATATAAATTTCGCATCACAATACTCTGCCGCGGCACACCCGTTGAGAACCATTGGTATAGGTTAACAGACTGATATACAAAGATCAATATAATAAAGCTAAACTAAGCTTTATGAAACGCAAGTGTCATAAAAACAGATTTTCTCAGATTTATAAACGATAATTATATCGAACTGTATTCAATAAAAATATATTAATCGAACGTAGATTTAATTTTTTCTCATGGTACAAAATTCAAAAAACATAATTAAAAATCATCTCTCATTTTTTTAATCTCATTTTTGTAATAATTACAAAATCATGTTGTAATTTTAGTTTTTTAAAAAGTACCATTCTTATCTTATTAATGATAGTCAAAGTTCATTAAATTCATTCAAAATGAAATATAAGTATGTAACTTATTAAACAAATTTTCAATCCAAATTTAAAAAAAAAAAATAAATCAAAGATGTATGATGTTCTAAAGAAATCTTATCTGCGTTTTGGTGAGGGCAGGTAACCAACAATAATAGGAATTTCACGAATTTAATAACAGAATGCAATATTAAATATGGTTTGGTCATCATTTCCAGCAATCAAAATGTAAACTTTGCAATTAAATACAGAATAGTCATCGATCGATCAAAAATATTTCTTTGAAAACGAAGCTTTTAAATTAGCAATTGTAACCTTACCTCAATAGATATGACCTGCTATGCTGCAGATGTCAGACAAGTCTATCTATTACATTCAGAAAACTTTTTCCGATTAATTCAAAAAATAAGCTACAGGCATTTGTACGGGTTATAAATAAAATTGGCATTTATAACACGTGATGGCGAAATTTCTATAATCTACTAAAGGTCACATTGCTCGAGATTTTTTTCGTTGATCCAAGCCAGAGATTTTCAAGAAAGTTTCAGAACACTTATTTGTTAATCAATAGACTAAATACAGAATTCATAAGCAAAGATATTGGTTGTCGACAATAAAATTTTGTAAATATGGAATTTGAAGATATGCAAAAAAGTGGTATTCGATTGTTCACAAAAATTATCATACAATGAGAGACAAACGATAAATACTATAATTTTATTGGCAACAGGGATTTGATGCGTTCTAAACAGATAAACGAGTAGTCAATTACAAAGACGGGCGTAATTATGCGAATCAAATTTTGTGAGATAAACCACGAATTCATACTGAAAGTCAATGAAGGTAGCACATGTCTAGATTTACATTTCTAAGACCTTCCAAATGTTAAATAGAATAGCTGCATCAAACGCATAAAGAGGCAGTACTTAACAGCTACCACATACGCATTTAAATTTCCAGTGGATAAAAACTGCAATTTTGTCGGGTAAACGTTTGGGAACGGATGACGTTGATTTAGGAATTCTGGATTCTTTATAATATTTTGGTCGATTCTATCTGGAAGAAAATAAATATTTGTTCATACATTCAAACCGTCCAACGCAAAATCGTTTATTCCTATATGTGTTGCCACCCCGGTAAAACAACTCCATCTCTCTAGAGACTGTGATCGGGATGGGTCCCCGCTGTTCGAAGAGGGGGCTAAAAATTTCTGCTGGGAGGGTTCCTATGAGAGTAGACCGTCTTTACCACTATCCACACATTTTCATTATCCCTTCATGTGTCGATAACTCTAACTGTTTAAAGTGTCTGTCGAGTAAAGGAGAGCTTCCTAAAACAGAAGCACAACACGATGTATACGTGGAAAAAGGTTTCGAAATTTTGTAAGGGAACACACCTCCAGAATAGTGATCAATAATGGGACAAAGTACCACGGAGAATGTGTTACAGTGGTAACTGCAAGAAAAAGAGAGGATAACTCCAAAATTAAAGAAGACAAAATTTTGAATCAATCAGGTAGAACTGCAAACTTGCGTGGTCCCTAAAATAAGCTAAAGAAATTAAAAGACTATCAAGTATAAAAGAGCCGTTCTAGCAAGGTGCTTTTTCCTCTACTTGTAGCCGGATATATACTTCCTTCCACAAGAGCCTTGCATAATTGCTCAGTTATACTTAACTTTCACTTCAAACATCAATTCTCGGAATCAAATTACAGAATTTATTCTACATGAATAAATTAGTTATACAGCTACGCACAAACCGTACATGTGATATATCGTAACAACGTATTTAATAAATGATTTGAAGAAAAAAATTTCATTTCGTAGTTAAAAAAAAAGGGAAAAATGAAAAAAATGTGTAAAAAATAAAATAAAATAATTGTGTGTGCGGTTTTTTTTATAAATATAACAAAGGTATAGTTTTGTGAGCACTACATCCATTAGTCAAATAAAACTAGAATAGCTCTATCAGAATATTCTAAAATTTTTTTTGCACGTAAGGTATAGTGCAGACACACATTCCAAATAACTTGATATCACGTCACTTTTGTAATTTTAGATTGCTATGATTATGTTACGAATAGGAACCTACAGTCGTATATGCTTACACTAACTGACAACGGCTTTCACGTTTATATATACGTCGACAATAATACAAGTACTATAACTACGGATTCTAATTTGGCATGCAACAAACACTCGCGCACAGATCTATTACCCACGAAAAATTTGTTTCATCTGATCGTTTAAAAATACCATGTTACATGATCTACTGCTTACTACAATTCGTATATAATTCATTAATTATTTTATTTTATTTTCACACATTTTTTTTTCATTTTTCCTTTTTTTTAAAAGTAAAATGAAAATTTTTTTGGCAAATCATTTATGAAATACGTTATTATAATCACATGTACGGTTTGCTAATTAACGTACGTTCCACTACACTGCTGAAGCAAAGGATTATATATATTCTACGAAGCACATTTTATATTTATCATTTACCGAAGCATAAACATATGCGCCTCATTTCTATCGCAACTACGTTTAGTAGTATAACAGTTGACTATACGGTCATCTTTTTCCCGACGATGGAGTACACGTTGCATACTATATATTTCTAAATCATTAAATTACGTCCTATGAATCATTTATAAAGCTAAGATTAATTTTCTTTTCAGTTAAAATAATTTAAATTTATAATTTAAACTAGAAGCTGAACGCAGACATTATAGATAGTAAACGATAAAAACTTCTTTTTTTTTTTTTGAAAACGATGAGTTAAATGTTATTGTTCAATATACGACAGATTACAAAAAGTAGAATTCCCTCGATTTCATAATCCTTAAAAATCTGACAAAAAAAATTGCGCTATAACTTCCCCAAACTAGAAGCAATTACAAAACTGGAATAACTTATCAGCAAATAAAAATGACAATATTTGCAATAAAACAAATAATAAAAATTATAAAATAATGGTGTATATTATATAAATATACACCATTATTAGGTGTAAACACCAAATATTATTATTATATTATTTGGTGTAAACACCAAATAATCACCGTTTGGTGTAAATGGTGTATACACACGCGCGCGCTCGTGTGTGTAACATATTAAAGGAATCTCGAATCAAGGTGATTGAAATAATTAAAATCATAATTTATATTCACTTTCATTCTCGTATAAGACAGAATATTTAACTTGCAATTCATGCATTTATAGTACTAACCTACAGCTCAAGGGCATAAAAATGTAACGTATATTTTGTTTTAAACTAAATGCGAAATATAAACTCATCGTGCTAAAAGCGAAATGTAAAATGTACAAAAAGAAGCCTGTTTGTTTTGCCACTACGGTACAACGTAACACATTTTAATTTTCATCGTAGACCTACCGTAACTTTATACGTAAAATAATAAATTCACCGCGATAGAAATATATAAGACCTCTAACTTTACTGAAAAATATCTTATTATTCGTCAATCATTACTTACACGAAGATCACCAAATAGCAACAAAAAAACATAATAACTAACAAAAGTAAACGATAATTAAATAATAAAACGTAAAATAAGGTGATGAAGAAAAGAAAAAATAAAAGTTCCACAAAATATTTATTAGACAACTAAAGAAATATACTTGTTGAATCAATGCGTCTAGACGACTATAGTCTGACAAATGAAAGAATGTATTTGAACTTAAATTCTCAACAAACCATCGTAAAAAATACAATATATACCGAAAGAAAACCGGTTCCTTTTTATATTAATTTATAAAGAACTTCTAAAAAAAAATATAAACACTACGTTTATTATATTCTCGATGAAATTGCGGGACAAAATTTAATGGTCTTTTAATATTTACGTTCTTTCTGGCTTCTAGAACACCGACAAGTAATTTTTATACAATGTGATTCCTATCTGGATCCTCATCAAATTTCCGGTTGCATCTCCAGTACTACGGCAACAGTCTTTCAAAAAAAAATATATATCTTAAAAAAATAAAATATCTTGATGTAGTATCGAAAAGATTTATTTTTTCACATTTTGATAAACGTTTTACAACAGAAATTCAAAAATGAAACCGATCATAGATTTGGACTCGATTTTAAAAAGGAGTAAGTGAATTAAAAAATAAGAATCAAGTTCATTTTATAACCTTTCAAATGCCCGTTTGCTACTTCCCCGAGTTTACCGCCCAGTGGTAAATTCCTCTCACGAAATTAAACCTATATTTAGTTGGTTTAAAACGTGCAGTAAAATCTTTTAGAACTATACGAATAATAAAGCTAATAGTTTTATTAAATAATTCCCATTTTATAAAATTTTTATTTTGAGGTTATTTCGTAAATCAAGTATAATTTTATTTAAGCTCATATGCTAAGAAAAAGGTTCGTTCCATTTAGGCCATCGTGTTAAATAGTAACTGGTAAGCCACTTAAACGAACTGAGCCAGCTCGAACCACAGTAATTTTAATGTAACCTTTAACAGTGATGGTAGCGTCAGTTACTGTTGCTGTCATTATTGGTTATATCAGAATAACGGACCAGGGTACTGGATTTCCTTCAATTAACAAGAAAGATACATAATGACAAGAATACAGAAAGAACTATCCTTTTTGTAGAGAAATGGGTCCGTTTAAAAATTTGTTCTTCAGACCATTTGTACAAGACTACATACACTTCATTCGCATTCATGCATATCATCCTCAATCATCTTTTAAAGTAATACCTTAACGGTAGTTCCGAAGGCTAAACAGAAAAAGAGAGAGTTATACAGACCTTGGTGCTTCCAAAAACTGTTGTTTGACCAGAAGGGTTACCGGACTGGAGTAAGAATTAAAAAAAAAAAACATATGGGCGGGGAGAATGAAAATTATTACGCTTCAACAATTAAAAGGACGAGTTGGGAACTGGTTCTGCAAGCCAGCAGTTATAAATATGGCCGGGGACCAGCGGAGAGAATCAGTATTTCTGGGAAGCCGTGTTTGACGCAGTCGTGATACAATCGAAACAGTGTAGTTTCACGACCTCGAGTTTAACGCGGTTGCGGTGATGGCGATACGGTAAATGTATGGCAACAACGAGTGAAGAGTACGTCCCGAGCAGTTAATTATGGATAGTGAGTGGTTGAATGCAGGAAGTTGTTTGGAGAGTTATTGGTAAACAGTACTAGTACTCTACTTTGTTCGAAAGATGACAATATTCTACTCATTCATAAAGTGTAGGGTAGTTCTATTACAAGCAGTAAAACTAATAATATTTGCAAAAAGTGAATTGTATGAACTTTAGATTTTTCTATTGATATCTTGTTAATGCAAAATTAGTTTCTATCAGTCATTTAACGTTTTTAGTAAATTGGAATGCATTCTGTTATTATTATTTTTTTTTTTATAACTTAACTGCCATAAAACAAATCTACTGATATTGTCATGTATTTATTTTGTTTATACGTCTCTAGAATAATAAATTGTATTTATAAGAAATTTTTAGTTTGTTAGTCTTTCAATATCCAGTCGAACCGCGAACAGGTCTATTGTTTTCATTTGTTCATACTTCAGTGCAGCATATTTTGTGTAGTTAATTAGTTAATTGCAGTTGTGTTTTTCTAAGATTTATTCGGTCAAGGAAAGGTTGTTATAGTATTATGTTATGTTATATAGTTATGTGATTCCCGATCCTTTTTAAGACACGTGTCAAATATTTCCGAATGCCAGTATTCCTGCAAAACATTACAAAATGTTTAACTTGATCGTAATCAAGTTAAAAATTTGCGTACAACAGGGGTCGATTTAAAGCACAAAAAGAAATAGTGACCTTCCGTTAAGACTTCAGAGGCCATACCTGATATTCAAAGAATTTCTACCGGTCAGAAAAAATGTATACGTAAGTTGTCGCAACAAAGTGGTGTAAAATATACGTCAGGCTGTAAGATTCTTCATGATTTAAATTTGATACAGTATCAAGTAACGTCTGTTTTAAGAGAACAGAAAACCGAAATTTCTTAATTATTGCGACCTGCTTCTCAAAAGCATTCTCGATGAACAGATAGACCCGATGCTGTATTTCATGTTATACGAGGAACAGTTTCATTTTTATAAGATGTTAATTCGCAAATCAGGTAAAATATAATCGACATCAGGTAAGATAATCGTCACAGGCTATTTGAGCTTCCGCTTCTCGATGACAAATATGGTATATGGTATACTTTTTCTGGTATTCGTAAAGCAGAGCCAACATTTTTTGACTGGGCTATCATTAAAGAAATGTACAATTTTCGAAGAATTTTATGTCTGGTTAACAGATAGTAAAAACGAGTACTATTTCTTCTAAAAAGATGACGTGTCTCACATAAAACAATTCTCACGGTTCTCACAGAAGAACGATCTGTCAGCAGAAGGCAGTGGCTTCCGCGTTCTCCAAATTTGTTAGTTGCCAATTTTTCCTTCGGGGCTATTTGAAAGATAGAGTTTGCGAATCGAATCCCCGCGCTACTAACGAACTGAAGGCGAAAATTCAACAAGAAATCAAAAGCATTGAAAAGGGTTTGCGTCAAATGACTCTCAATATGATTACTCGAGTACAGAAATTAAAAAATATGTTTTTCTAAAAAAAAAAAAAAAAAAAAAAAAAAAAAATTAGGTTCATAATTATAAATAAACTGAATTTTTTTTTTTTTTTTTAGATTCTGTGGATTACTCTGAGCAACCAAGACAATTAACTGTTCAATGAAATAATTAAATATTTCTTTATCAGAGAAATAATAGCCTAATATTTTTATTGACAATTGTTATATATTTATAATGAAGAAGTAAGGTGAAAAATTATTTTCGCATAATACAGTCACATATACTAGCAGATAAGATAGTTTACTGTAGGCTTTCAATATAGTTAATTAATTTAAGTAGACAATAAACTATAATTTTATTTAAAACGATACGTAAATAAATATTTAACTTGATTAGAATTTTGTTTCTTTAAATTTAAATTCACTTTTATTTTGACTATAAAACAAAAATCACTCAGAACAATAGGGTTGATAGTGTTCAAGGTGTTAGGGTTTTAAGGGGTAATTATGACAATGATGTATTTAATTTTCAAATACAAAAAATAAACTAAATAGGATTAATTTCAAAGGAATTAAATGAATTTTAAATAAAACATTATACATTTCGATTACAAGAAAAGACTAGTAAACACAAAAATTAGTAAATATTCTTACAACCAAGTAACAGCACCTAAATTATCACGAGTAGTTACACCAGCCCACCGGGATGGTCTAGTGGTGAACTCGTTATAGCAAATCAACTGATTTCGAAGTCGAGAGCTTTAACGTTTCTAATCCTAGCAAAGGGAATTACTTTAATACGGATTTGAATCGTGATTACCTGTGTTCTTTGGTGTTGGGATTCAATTAACCACACATCTCCGGAATGGTCGACCTGAGACTACAAGATTATACTTCATTTACATTCATACCATCCTCTGAAGTATTACCTTACGGTGGTTCCGGAGGCTAAACAGAAAAAGTATATATACTATCATGCGGTTGTGTCAAATAGGAATACGAGTTGCACACATTCGTTACACAAATTATATGGTGTTAAAGGTTAATTTGTTAGAATTACGCAAAAATCCCGTTTTGTTAGTGCACAAGAGAACATGTCTGGAAGCTATTTAGCATTTTGAAAAACTTAATTAAGCCGTTTGCATAATATATATAAGAAACAAATGTAACAATTACATCTAATAAATTACTGCGTATTATAAACTATGCAAATGTAATGTCTAACTGGACATTACATTTACAAAAGGAATGATTGTCTGTGTTCTGTGTAAACACTCCTTAAGCCTGCTAAAGAATAGCCACGTGTACTACACAATTAAACTGTGCAGTTCTGCACGTATTGTATTTTTCATGTAATGGTATTCTTATTAGAACGAACGTTACTAACCGTAAGAAAAATAACTTAGTTACTTTCAGCACTGAAATAAAACGCTGCTAAATAATAATGATGAATGATTACATTATCACATATTTGTTTCAAATGAATACTTGGTAAATCTGATACGAGATAAATGTGACTATACAGCGTTTAGCGGTAAAGCAATCTTAGCTCTGATTGTAGTAGTGATATTTTACAGCAGCATGTGCGAGTGTATTAATTTAGTAATGTATAGCGGCGTATAGCGGTGCACATTGCGTGCGAGAGAGATAAACGATAAGACGGGTGGAACAGTTAGACAGTCTTTCCTTTACGAACTTACACAGTACGCAGTACATTGTCAGAGTTGTTCAGGATGTTAATAGCGCGGTAATCCAGTCTATGGGCACAGCAATACGCCGCCCGCTATACAATGTAAGACTACAAACCGAGCACCGGTATTAATAATTATTGTATTTATAATAAGGGTATTTACCGTCTGTCAGATTTTTCTCAAGAGTATATCACTTTAAATATAGTTGCTATGTAATTAATTCGTAAGTAACGCGATTTAGTCGGCGCCAAATGGAAATATAAAAAAATAAATGAATCATGCTTACATTATTTATAATTTGTACGCGAAACCTTCGAATGGTCTTATTAAAACGCCACGTGGTTTGTTTACTACAGGATAGCTCTTAATCTGAATCGTTTATACTTCTGTATTCATATTATCCCCACCGTCATAGCTGATCGGAATGTTACTTGCACACAACACCCTACGCTTGAAATTTCAAACAAAATAAATCAGGACTGAAGGGCTTAATCATTAGCGCAATCGCCATGTCGACGACCTGAGAAAAACCACTAATGAAATCTTTATTTCTTTTCGGCAGAGTAAATTTATTCTTTTAATTTGGACAAGCGTTTCCGTCCATTTAATTATTGACTTTTATATATTTAAATCCCTCAACACCTCTGCCTTTTATAATCGCCTTATTATACCTTTATATATATATATATATATAGATATGTTTCTGATGTATCTAAATTTACATAATATTTTATAACCCTAAGATCATATTTTTTTTTTTTAAATGAATAAGGAGAATGACGAACTTCTACAAGAAATAAACTATCTTGATGTATTCAATAATGTAATTAAACGAAAGTTTATCTCAAACGTTACGTTGAATGTTGACCTCTTTTTAAAGACCTTCGAGGCACTTAAGTCGTATAACTAAAACAAGCTATAACACCAAGGGCATATCATAGCGTTCTGATCGTATAACACAATACTAGTTATTCAGTACAGTAGCTGGTATTATTTTTAAACGCGTGATAATACATCGTTTAAGGTAAATCATTACTAATGAGTAAAGAAAATGTATATGAATACACGGTTTAAATTTAATTAAATGTTCTAATAATACTTTTTTTTTTAATTGAAATTACTCCCTAACTGTGCCTTCCATTACTTTTTTCTTTTTTTTGCCGGCCTCCGTGGCGCGAATGGTAGCGTCTCGGCCTTTCATCCGGAGGTCCCAGGTTCGAATCCCGGAAAGGCATGGCATTTTCACACACGCTACAATTAATTAATTTCATCCTCTGAAGACATACCTTAACTGTGGTTCCGGAGGTTAAACAAAAAAAAAATTACTTTTTTAGGAACAGATATCCCTAGTTTCAATGGCAAATCTGAAATAAAATATAAACGATATGTTATTAATCAATTGTAAAAGTCATTTAGGTGCCCTGATATTATCTGGAAACTGGCATAATAAAATAAACGACTTTTGACAATGGCTAAAATAAAATAAATAAATAAACATCTCCTAAGATTCTTTATTAATTAAAATAAAAAAGATTCAATCTTATGAATTTCCAATCAGTTCCATAGGTTAAATAATAATTTAAAAATTTATCATAAAAAGAATTTCATCTGTTATTTTAAATTAATAAAATTCACACGCTCTCAATTTTACTTCATTACCTGCAAGAATATTAAACAGATAAATGAGTATACACTAATTACGGTGTGCGAAATTATTATGTTACGGTAAAACGACTGAAAACAAAGAAGAAGAAGAAAAATATCTCAACATACACAGTTTTATACAAAATTCACAGAGTTCTTGAATAAGCAGTCTATGTTCAATATCTACTGTAATTGTACACTAGGGAAATATCTTCAAAAGAAAAATAGATTACGCTATACAGTAAATACACCAGACACTCACCGGAATAAATTTTGAGACCATATGCGTTGTTGGTGGTGAGAAATCCGAGATGGATGGCAGTTTAATTAGAGCGGGAGTTTGTAAGCTTCTTACGGAGATGTACCTAATGGGTTATTGCCAACTCAAATATAAAGGGAAGTTTAAGTTTATAATATAGTCAGTCGATTTGCTGACGTAAATGAGAGCCGCAGCTAATATTAATTATAGACCCCAGAAATATAAAAAGAAAGAAGAATAAGAAATATTACACCAAATGATTGTAATAAATCTACGCGAATAAAAACAAATTATAAAGACTAATCACATCAAAACTCGCGCGCGCGCGCGCACATACATCATGCGCACTGACATAGAAAGAGTGAAAGAAAGGATTGAGAAAAAAATTAAAACGCGTTACAAAGAGTTAGGTCATAGCTTCAGGTACAAGTCTTAATAAACACCAATTAACTAAACTGCTAGTATTTAAATTTACTAGGAAAATAATACCTGCAAAATAACAAGATCAAAAACTGTTAGAAAATAAAAAAAAAATTAATTTTTAACAAAATTGGGCTTCGTGACTAATCAGATAAAAAGAAACATAATAAAGAAATAATGGTTATTTAAAAATAACAAGTGAAAACGAATACCCGAAAGATGTTGAATGTCGTCAGACAAACAGAATAATTCGATATGAAAAAAACAAGAAGTAGAGGTCAGTAAGAAAGTAATAACAAGAGCTGCGGACTAGGAAATACAGGCTAATTAAGAGAGGTAATTCTCACACCACCGGATGAATATATGGTTATATAAACAAGCTCGTAGGTTTGTACGCTGGAAGGGGAAACAAAGAACTAATTAACAAAATAATCTTAGTTTACAGCAAGTAATTTCCTTCAATACCAAACGTGTATAAAATAATCTACATTAAGCACAATAAAAAAAAAAAATAATTTATTTTGTGGCTCTGCATGCTGCGTAGTTGCTGAATTAAATAAGTGCCGTTTAAGTTGTCAATAAATAACAGGACTATTACGTAAATGTTTTTGCTTCAGCTAAAAAATATATAAATAACAGGCCTACTTAACTTTAAACGGATATCCAATTAATTAAAATAACAATTACTATTATTTCAAAGAAAATCTTGGAATTAAAACGATAATTTTTTTATTTGATTATAAACTGGGACTCGCAATAACAAAGTTAATTATTATTTACAATATATTATCATAGTTATCAATATCATTACACAGATTCGTGTTTCAGTCTAATTTTAAAGATCAAATAAGTAATTTATTACCCGTTTTTATTATTTTTAAGGAGCTAAAATTACAACAAAAAAATTTTTTATCTTAATGTACAGTTTTCCTGCATGTTAGAAAATAATCTTGCTTGAAAGAAGAAGTGACGAGAGGGAAGGAAAGATATGGAGATATTTAGTACGGCAAAGGATGAGTTTAATCTGTAAAACGTTCTTTTTTATTCATGAAGACAAATGAGCGATTAACATCGGACGGGCTGAGATGTGCATTATTTAACAGTAACCGGTCGGAAATTATTTTAGTCGACGGTATTGGAGAGAGGCCTTTGATCAGATCAGACCATTCATCACAGTGTAATAGTAGTGGAAAGGATAAAGGGCAGAGAGTGGTGAGGGATAATACGGACCGGGTGGTTTACTGATCGATATCGTGGAATGAGAGAATGAGGGTCTCCCACATGAGCTGTAGTAGTGGAATTGAAGAAGGGGAGGGGCGAGTATCCTATCATAAAACACATTACAATCCCCAATCTACAATCGTCGTGTGTTGTTTACTTCTTACTCGCATTCTAAAGAAATTCTAAAATGCAAATTATTACTGTTCGGCACAGTAATTTACGTTTAAAAATGTGTATAAAGAAATGCTAGTATTAAGAAGATTTTATACGAAAATTCTATCAGATTCATCTTCAACGATTCAGAAACGTCTATGACACGACATATCATAAAAATAAGTTAACCTGATTTGAAAAAGTATATGCATTATCCATATTTTAAATAATGAAATTTTTATTTAACGATATTCATTCTGCATCGATGAAAAATCATTGTAACGCTAATTATACGACCAGTAATTTTTTTCTGTTAGAATGACATACGATGTTTCTGCTCTAATTGTTAAGTATTAAATTCTCGCGGGACAAAATGTTTTATGACAAAAAAATTATATTGGTATTTTTTAAATACCTTGCAATTTTATACTGCAAATACTATAACAAAAAAAAAACGAATTTCTAATCGCCCACTGCAAGGATCAGTCCACAAAACTCATTACCTCTATGCCTTGCTTTGCCTGGCTTATAGTCGAGCCTTAACTTATATTTTATTGTCAAATCATAAGATGAATTATATTTAACTAATAGGACTCAGTTTATAATGGGTTCAGTTATCGGTAAAGTACGCAGAAAGATAAACTACCCTGAAAAACATCAATTAGCTTAGAACTGAGAAAAACTTATCCCTTAATAAGATTCAATTCACCTTTAATCTTAACAGAAAGGTTCAAGTAGAGATTCGATCGCATGATATGATGGCCGGTTCAACAGTTTGTCTGGCACGTGGGGCCACAATTTATTTACCCGTTGCCATTTATAACAAAAATAATAGATATCGCATTTATTGGAAAACATAAAATCAATTACATTGTAATATTAAAATCAAACATACGAGTTTAGGTGTTATATTATCAGCTGTTCATCAGTGACAAAACACAATAGTTCGGCGTAATTAATTAGTGGTTCAAAAAACCCTAGCAAACATTGTAATTATTTTTTTAGCCTATGTAAATTCTAACCAACCTTACGTTTAAAGAAATTAAAGAATAGATTCAAACAACAGGATAATGAAATCCTTAATCATTCTAGGAAGCAGGAGAACGTATACAATAAACCAGTTTAAAATCTCGTATAGGGAAAACACATCGTTAACTGGTATCAAGGCTAATATTATATATTTTACCGTACAAATGACAGAAGTTAACGTAATAACGAAAGAGAAAATTTAGCTACATTTTTTATAAACTGAGAATTGAATTCGTAAAAAAAAAATATATAGCCCGAAGTTGAGTATACGATTATTATTTCACATCAAGAAGGATTAGAAGGCATCGATCGCCTCCGGTTTAGTTTAAGTTCTTTTGTACAGCCTCCGAGTAAGAAATAGAATCACCGGAAAGGTCTAGGACAAATAGCCACTATCATATCATATAAACACCACTCAACTCAAAATAGACATATTTCCTAGACTTATTCTGATGAATATTTACGAAAAAACCGCAGAGTAAAGATAAAGGATGACATTAAGGAGTGGAGCATGATAAAGGAACGAGCTACACCTGAAGTACCTGGACACTGCACTTGAAATATTAAACGAAACGATACCCACCGAAGGCAACGAACATCTACTTCACCTGCAAGCAATCTGGATTGAAGAGAAATAATCTTATTCAAACGGAATTTAATATTCATAGTGTTACATCTTGCAATTTATATCCTAAATCAAACAGATAAGCAATTGGGTATGAAAATCTCGCCTGCGGAATCTAAGATTATGGCTTTTAAAGGTAAATGGCCAGAACGCTCAAAAATAATAACGGAAGAGCATGTCTTGGAACAAGTACGAGTTTTTAATTATCTTGGTTGTGATCTATCACACGACAGAAAAACAGATATCGATAAGAAGCTGAGTCGATTTGGGAGAGTTAATAGCTTAATGCGCAGGACTTCAGGAAAACAAGCCAGACAGGAGACTCAGTTAAGATTCTACAAAACTAGAGCCCAGCCGAGTCATTCTTACTTATATTAGTGAAGTGTAGGTTTTGTGGAATTAGGATGAGTCACTTATCTAAGGTGATGAGATAAGGTTTTCGAGAGCGGTCAAAGAATGTACTCGAGTAGACCGAATAAGGAATGAGGAGATAAGAAGATAGCTAAATTGTGATGCCACTACTGGGTACATTAAAGGAATATAGTAAAATATGGAGCAATCAATTGAAGCGCATGCCGCTTTGTAAATTTCCTTCTCAAATATGGGGATACAAACCGAGGGAAAGAAGAGATATAGGACGGCCAAGAAAGCGATGGATGCCGAAACAGACCAATGAGCTTAATACATGATGTACGACAATGATAGAAAACTTAACAGCGACAGTAAGGAAATTCTTAAATAATAATATTACCGAAATTAGCAAAGTAGGAATTTCCAAACGAAACCAACTTTAAAAAGTATTGCCAAAGTCAATTCTACCTTATAAAATAAATGTTATTAAAACAGACGGGCTAAAAAGTAAGTTTACAATAAAATGTCAATAAATCAGAGATAATTTCTTCAAATAAATCAAAGATGAGTCACTTAAAAAAAGGTTTTATTAGTTAAGGAGCATAATTATTTCCAAAGCGATTAACACAACAATATAGTTAATAAATAGTAATATTAAACCGTAGTCGAATATAAACTACATTCAGGAATTCGTATGACATGCCGCATCGCTACTGATACCTAATAACACGCGTGACTGATTTCACGATGACCACACAATCGTTGATTCATGACGGTATATCAAGTCAACAATGTATACTAGCAATCAGGATCCTTTCTACGAGGAATCGCGCTTCAATTAATTAAAATAAATGATGCAATAAATAAAATTCGATCGTATTAGCCATATGAAACCTAATGTAATTTTTACAAATTAAATAACAGGTCATTCGTTAAGTAAGTTCTGTTTCAAATCAATAAATCATTTGAAGTAAACAAAATAAAATATATTAAAACAAAATTAACACGACACAATTTGCGACCGAGAAATAAGGGATTTTCGAGTGTTAAGGGATACTGACAGATAATTCTCCACTTAAGATAAGCTGCTCTCTTTAACTTAAGGAGATAAAATTTATACATCATTTAAAATAAAAATACTATTTTTTGTTTATAACTTATTAAGTGTTCTGACGATATCATTCAGTGAAAAACAGCAACTCGGCCAATGCTTATCAATCGGTACCGTTAAGTCATAGTTTATTGGTAAATCGTTTCTTGTTCAAATTGTAACTATTCCATATAACAGTCGATCTAAAACGTATAAATATATTTAAACAGGAATTTGACGAGTCATATGAAAT
>JAAAKQ030058623.1:0-15922 GCA_010016005.3 Zanna intricata
TATTGTGATGATTTTGTTTGATTACACATTTCATAATGTTCAAGTTTTAAGATGTGGTTTTTTTCTGGTTGAAATATCAAGGCTAATGTCAACATATGGTGGATTTGTATCTATGAAATGGTTAGCAAATGTAAACTCTATGTTGCTGTAAAAGAATCTCAAGAATTTATTGTGTGCTTAAAGGTGCATCCTGTTTGACTAATGTAAAATGTGGTGTAGCTCAGTGTATATGTTCAAAGAAGATTTAGTTTAATGATTACAGTTTGTGTATAATGATTTTTTTTTTGTTTATTACCGAAATGTTTAAAGTTGTAACTTTTTTTGGTCTTTGTTCATGTGATTTATGCTTTATTTATCTTTGCTTATATTTATTTGTATAGAAATATGTCAGTGGGTATATTGTTATATGAGGTCTTTGAATAAGAATGTTTGTAACTCCTGATTTTCTATATATTTTGCAAGTGTGTTTGTTGTGAAGGTGAGATCAAGAGAATTTATTTATTTGTATTGGTAATGGCTCAATTAGGTGAGCCAGCAGTACAAGCATTCCAATGCGACATTTTTAATCCTATAGTTTATGAACGAAGTATACAGATCTGAAAAAATCATTCACAGAGAATAAATTTGATTTTTTTTCTACTTTTATTCCATTGGATGAATGTGAAATAAACTGTAACTAAATAATTACTCACAATATGCCTTTCTTATGACAGCCTGAACATTAATTAGAAAACTCTGAGTGATACACCTCTGATATTATCATTAGATTCTGTTATTTTTCTAAGTATATTAGATATGTATATATAGTAATTATTACTTTTGGTAGCTGACTGAGTGGTATAGCAGTAATTCAGAAGTAAATTAAATAAAAACTTGCCAATTTTTTTTTTACAATTCAGATTTTTATAAATTTCCAAACATTTTTTAACAGTTAAAAATCAAATAACAATTTCACTGAAAAAAAGGTGTGCTATACTATTTTTTACAAGATTGTACGAGTTATGTTCGGAAAGTAAGATTTATCATTTTTCTGTAGCTTCAAGGGAAATTTTTCATTTAAAAGTTGGTACTCCTGTGTGAAGGGAGGTCCAAATGAAGAGAAGAGGCCTAGGTGGAGGGTCAGTAGCTTGATTGGTTATGTCAGAATCATGTCTTAACATGAATCTGGCAATTCCTGATCCCTCCAAGTGCGAAGTACAAGCCTTCAAGTGATACCTTGTGGTTTGCTAAAAATGAAAAGCCCACCAATGAAATCCACCAAGAAATTGTTTCTGTTTACAGTAATGTGATGTCATCTGATAAAGTAATAAAGATGGTGAAAAGAGTTAAAATATTGTAGTATGAACATTCACGATGAACGGAGGAGTGGAAGACCACTAATTGTGTCAGATGATTTTGTTAACAAATTCAAATGGCTGATTCGTGAAGATCGCCATTTAACTGAGGATGAACTTCATGAAGTGCATCCAGAAGTTAGTTGAACTGTGCTGTTATGAAAAAAAAAAATCATGTTAACATTTTTCTGGTTCAAAAAGGAATTCTGCTTATAATTTTTTGATTCCAAGACAATCCATAAATACTGAAAGATTCTCTGAAAGCTTTATTGGGAGATTCAAAACAAAAGAAAAGAGCAGCTGACAAACGGGGAGTTCAACAGCATGGTAACGATGGCCTCCACACTGTACACAAAACGGTCAATCTCAACAGTTTTATCTGGTTTATTCTTAACCATCCTGCTCATAGTCCGACCTGGCATCAAGTGACTTTTTGCTTTTCATCCTTCTGCGAGAGAGATCACATGGATAGAAAATGCTTTTTAACTTACAAGGTGAAAAATGCCAATTGTGAATGGTCAAAGGAAATGGCGGCAGTGATGTGTGACACAGGAATATGATAGTTGATAAAATCCTTGGCTTATCTCGGCTTACTAAATCCTTGGAACTGAATGGTGGATACTTAGAAAAATAGTGGTATACTTGTCTAATATGTGATATAAGTTTCATTAATAAATATATATTTTTTAATTATTACTTTAATTTATTTAAATTGTTACTTTACTTTCAAAACGTACATTATACTTTACAGCAATATAAGATAATTTAAAAATACATTAATTACAATGTCAATATAAGTCTCATTTCATTTCTCTCTCTGAATTTACTTATTTTTCTAGCTAGTAGTAGTTCTTATAAATAAAAAAATAATTCCAGTTTTCCTGTAAAAATGGAAAACTGGAAAGTGAAAATGAAGAATAACAAAACATTTTGTACTTTCTAAATCTATTTACCGGCAATAAGGTGTGAGCAAATCTGAATGCAGCTGTTGCAAAGTTATTACTAACAGTAGGATTAATAGTTGGATCATATCCTTTAAAATACCCATCTTTTTCGCTGTTTAATTCCAATTTTTCCATCATTTTTGGACCTGAAAATTACAATAAACAGAAAATTAACTTGCTTCTTGTCATCTGGTCACTCATCATTTCTCTAATAGGTTTTAATCATACACTGAGTTTAATTACAGAGAAACAACTGATTCTAATTTAAATGATAATCTAATTTAAATTGATCTAATTTAAATGCACATTTCAAAATTTATAAATATATTTTGTGATTTTTTTCTTTAACAAAAAAAAATACTATCTAGAAATTTTTCTGGCATGTTTTATACATTACCCACTTTTTTCATAACATTTGAACATCTTAATTATTTAATAAAATATTAAAAAAATAGTAGTTAATTAATATTTATGAGGTAAATAAGTTGTACTATTAATTTTAAAAAAATGCTTGCCAAATAAAATGAATTTGACAGAAATTATTTAATATGACATGGACCACTTCTCAGTAATGGAGGTAAAAGAAGTATGAAATTTTGATATGGACTTATTAAAGAAATATGGTAGATGTGAAACAGATAATCCAATCGTAACTTTTTTACATAAAGATTATAATGAAGTATAAAACACTTATAATAAATCAGAAAAACTTGAAGTGCCTGCTGATAGAGCAGTCAATATTCTTCATCAAATTATTCAAGGTATTGCCAGTGAACAAAATGAATTAGATGTTCTAAATTAATTAGCATATATAAACAAGAAACATTAGTATTAAGATAAGAAAATAAATATAATAGTATAAATATAAAAATAGTACTAAATATAATAGTATAATTAAGTATAATATAGTAGTACTAAGTATTAAGATTGGGAAATTGTGCTGGTAATGTCATAATAACTTGGCCATTAAATATGAAGTATTATTGTCTAGGGCAGGAAAAGTAAAACAGGAGAAAGTGATGAAATATGCATATATAAAAATATTTTTTATATAGGCACAATTGATGTTGATAAAAATATATATAAGAACATAATATGAATTGCAGGAATTAAAACATTAAATATTCAAGTTGTAATTTACAGAACATTTAATAGCTATTATGAAATAATTCTAAATTATACAAATAGTTTATTTAAGGAATTAATGTATCACAGCTTGAATGGTGTAATTTTAAGGAATGTAGAGTAGTGTATAAAAGAAACCTAAATATTCATATTTTGATGGGATTTTTTTTTTTTACATGAGAGTACTCTTTAAGTGAATATGCTTTAAAATAGTCTTTAAACTCTGGCAAGGTTCTACTAAAAGTTCATTTACAAAAGATAATGTAATTTCAAATATGCACATGTTTCCTGTCAGGCTAAACATATTAAAAACAACAATTTCTGGCTATGATGCAATAGTTTAAAGTTAATTATTCAAAATAAATAAGTTACATCAGTACATTACATAAGTAACATATGTTACATAAGGTACATTTAATACATAAGTTAATTTTAAATATTAAAAAATAAAAATATTCATTGAACCAAAATTAATAATTTGGAATTATAAATTAAATGCGATATAATATGCAAGATAATATCTCACAGTACTTTTTCTAACATTTTCAATTATGCTTAAATAAGTACTGTTCTGTTCTACCCAAAGAATAAATAGTTCGATATAAAAAAACTAATAAGAAGTTAAAGATTCATCTACCATGCCTTTATAGTAAAACAAGTTATGATAGATTCAATTTCTATAATTATTGTTTTAATAGAGCTAGTATAAAAATAGTGCATTTTTATAGCCAACAAGTGTAAGTGAAGTTTTTAGGTATAATCAATAAAAAAGTATATTTCTGTTTTAATAAATATATAATTAATTTTAGCGGAATTAAACATTACGTGAAGTCTGTTGCTATTCCCTTACTGAAAGACATAAATCACTGCCTCATATCGAGTATATTTCCAGATGAAGAATGCAAAACATTCCAATCTTCAAAAAGGTGAATTAATGTGAAAAATTGCAGATCTATTTCTAACAATTATTTCAACAATTGTAAAGAATATTATGTAAAATAGAATTATTAACTTTTTAATTTGAATAACATTCTTGATGATCTGTTTGTATGAAAAAAAAAATCACATTCATTCTTTCCAATTTATTAAATAACAAGGTTTAGAAAATAATGAATTAGCAGTATTTGTGGATGTAGAATAAGCATTTAATTGTGTCAATAAGAACAATTTTACTGAATAAAGTATGAAATTACAGAATAAGAAGTAAATGCTTTCAAACTAGTAAAAGTATATTTCATGAAAAAGAAACAGTATATTATGATTAAAAACTTAAAAGTGACTTTTAAATCTGATATTACAAATTTAAGCTTTTGTATCCAAATTTACAAAATTTTACAGAAACTGAAAATTTTTTAAAAAGGCGAATAAATATTTTAGGTGTTACTTTGTAAACCTACAGGTTTATTTAAGCTAGGATTTGCATTAGAAAAGGTTTGTAATAATCTGTCTACAATCATATTTTGATTAGAATGTAAAGAAATTATTGTGATTTTCAGATTTATTAAAAATTTATCATTCATTAATTGAGTTGATTATAAATTATGGAATAGAAATATGGGGAAGTACTTTTAAAACAATTACATTAGCATTTTAAAATTAAACAAGGAAAGAGGGCAGTTAAGATTAAACATAGATTAGGTAATACTAATATTCAAAAGGAAAAATTTTAGAAATAAGAATAACACATTAGGAATCACCATAAAATTGCAGTGTATCAAAAATATTTCATATCAATCCATAGGACCACAATATATATCAATCCATAGGACTACAATATTTTACAAAAGTCTGTTTGAAGCAGGTAAATTAGCCAATGCCAATCTCTCAGAATGTATCATTTATCTTTAAAAAACTCAAAAACAGATTGAAAAATCCATTTCATCAACAAATTTCATGAAACATAAAAACCCTTATAAATATTTTAAAATGATTCCTCAGACAAGGTAATAAAGAACTGATATTTATAGATATCAAAAGTTTAAGTTACGCTATGCATTTATCTGGAATAATTTAATCAGTACTCTAAGGTTACGAAACTTACGTCAGTTAAGTATATCTGCTATAGATGTTTGCACTAAATTATATGTTTATTTTTATATGTGACTTTATAATTATTCTGACTCATTTTCATTTCAACTAAGTGTTAAAGATTAGCATATTAATTAATATTTTACTTGTATAAAAGTTTAAATAATATTAAAAAAAAAATGTATCTTTTAGTTATTCATATTAAATTTCATGATTATTATTTTTTTATATTATGACATATACAAATTAATAACTTAACAGTTTTAAAGTGCGAAAAAAGTAATAAAATAAAATATATAATAAAAGTAAAAGTTTTAAAATTATTAAAGAAGCTATCTGTTTCATTCTGTAGCAAATCCTGAAGATTGTAATAAAATAATTGTACTATTTATGTTGGAATGTTTATTTTTTACAATGAGTACAATTTAGAATGAAAGTTAGCATGTTACTGTCAATATTTTTATAAAGATTTTCTGTTATAAACAAAAAATTTAGCAACTTATCTGATAATGGGGAATAATAATTTTTTTATGATAAAATTCAATCTAATTTTGCATTTTAAAACTTTAAGATAATAAATATATTAAAAATAAATTTTTCATCATGTATTCTATTAAATAAATATAAAATAACCACATATGATATATAAAGGCACTAAAATTAGTGCTCTAAGATATAGATACCTTTAAAGAAAAAAACATTTTTGCTTTTATTGGTTTTCTTAAACAATTCGCTAGGCCAGTTAGTCTGTCAAAAAGTAAAAATCAAATCTGCTTAATCTCATTAATAATAGAGGATTAGACAGCCGGCAACCTAAACAACTTGAAAAACATGAAGTGATGCAATCTACTGACGTCATGGTCACATGGATCCTAACAGAAGAAATACTAACTACTAATATCAGTTTAGCAGTACACATGTTATTTAGGAAATAGGTCTTAAATATTTTACCATTAATGAAATATATTGAAATAATTTATGATTTGCTATACCAAAATTCTGAACAACAAAAATGGGATAAAACAATGATCAATATGCATTGTTTGACAAATCTAAAATATGGAACTATTCACACTATACAACAAATTATAATGGATAATAAAGACCGATTAATAATACTAAGAAACAAAATTAATAATTAAAGCTATTAAACAAAAAATTAATAATACTAAGCTACATATTTGAGTAAATTGAAAGGTGACATTATCATTTTTATTTTCTTTTGATCATGTATCTATAGTTTCATTTTGGAAATCTAAAGTAAATTGAGAGCTAGCCTCCATGGCACGAGTGCTAGTGTCTCGGCCTTTCATTCAGAAGTACTGAATTCAAATCTCAGTCAAGCATGGCATTTTCACACACGCTACAAATCATTCATCTCATCCTCTGAAGGTATACCTAACGGTGGTTCCAGAGGTAAAAAAAAGAAAAAAAAGTTAATTGAGAATATACAAGAATAAATTATATGAATGTAAAAATAACTGTCACTGAAATTATTAGATAATCCACTTTCAAATGAGTGGAACGTTCTTTCCCAAAGATCTTTTGAAGCTATCAGCATCTTTATCAGTGGATAGACGCTAAAACTGCATTCAAGGGCATACTGATAATCAAGTCCAAAAGTCCTTGTACATAATAAGAAGATTTAAAATGATTATAAAAGGCAGACCAATACAAGATAAGCTTTAGAACACATGAGAATAAAATGCCAATGTTTAAATAAAAATAAGGCACGAAAAAGCATAAATGTATAAACATGTTATAGTGTTGTCCTTATGTAAAATACACAAATTTTAATAAACTAGATTATTTTTAATAGACTGTTATAAATTTAACAAGAATAACACCAAAAAAAAAAAAAAAATCATGTGAACTTATTAGTCCATTTTTTTCAAGGAAAATTACTTATAGACTACTCAAATCTGGAACAAGTTTGGAAATCTTCAGATATGAGCAAATTGCCATACTTCACAGCTCTAAATACATTACAGCAATGGGAAAATGAAGTATTTTGTACCATATACAGAGTGTTTCATTTTAATTGCCCCAGGTGATTTTCTCATAAACTATGCACATACAAAATAAAAAGTAAACAAAAGTTACTCAGATTGGAGGGGGACACTTCATGTGACCTTGACCTTATTTCAAGGTTAACACAATTTTTTTCAAACTGAATGACCTATTTTTGATCTCACTAATGAAAAGAAAAAAAAATCAACATTGGAATATGTGATCACACATATAACCTTGGAATTTTTTGAAGGTCATACAGCTACCCATCATAGAGAGTGTTGATTCTTTTCGCAGATATTTACAGTAACTGGTTTCTAAGTTGTGAGAAGAGGATTGTTATCTGGTATTGTTTTGAATCAGCAGTTGTGTTAATCGGATATCATATGTGACTAACTTCTAAACCAAATTTATGGCCATATGACCTTCAAAAAAGTTCAAAGTCATATGTGTGACCACATATTCCGATGTTAAATTTTCTGCTCTTTTAAATGATGTAAAATTTTCTATTGGTGGGGTCAAATAGGTCATTCCATTTGAAAAAATCATGTTAACCTAGCAATAAGATCAAGTTGAAGGTCAAATCCAAGATCACTGTGAGGTGTCCCCCTTCAATCTGAGTAACTTCTGCTGAGATCATATTTTTGTATTGTTTGTAGGTTATGAGAAAATCACCTGGAGCGATTAAAATTAAATACTAAATAACATCTCCCTTTATTTATGTTCAATATAGATTAGCCCAATGCGCCTTTTTTTTTTTTTTAATAAAAATGAAATTAAAGTTACTATTTATGCCCACTTCAACAAAAATTTAAAAATTTGTATAATATGGGTATTTTTAAAAACAAATTCATTATAAACACATTTCTAGTTTTTTTGCCAATGATATCAGTAGGCAAATATTAAATAAAAGAATATCACTGAAAATAAAAATGGCTAAAATTCATTACTGTATAATAAAATTTCTAACCAGTAGTACTTAGTTCATGTATAACATAGCTTAGTTTAATTTATAGATCAGCAATTAATGTTAGTTATTTGATTTATTAATCTATATCAAATAACTTTATATGCTAACTGATAGAAAAACTTGAAAATAATAATACTTTTAATAATAACTTGAAAATTTTGCACTTTGTACCAGAAATATTTACCTTGATGTCAACTGAAAAGACACCCAGTTAATTTGTAGATTAATACTAAACCTTAATGCAAAAGGAAATCTGACTGATAGAATATATCACTACAGTAAATATTAATTACACACTACTGATGATGAATATAATTTTGCAGGAATATAAAATAAATATTACCTAATATAACTGGTAAGAATTCATTGTATGTTATGTGTTGCATTTGAGCAGCTACAATTTTTCTAGATTCCTGAAACAACTTTTCATCATCCCAGTCTGGATTAATAGCAGCCAACTGTCCAGCAATTGAATTATGTTGTCTAGCCATTATTAAGTGTAGAGTAGTAAGATGAACATTTTCATTTGCACGTGGGTCCCCTAAAAAACCACACATCACAAAATATAATATAAAATATAGTCAAACTCAATAAATAATTCACATCAAAGAACTGCAACAAATGTGTATTCTTTTATTTTTTAAGCTCAAAGAAAATTTTTTTTTTGTAACTTGTAACGGGAACAAATTAATTAATTATGAAGCTGATAAAACTTATTCTTGTCTGCCTTTATCAGAAATACTAAATTTATTAGCTGTACTGTGCTATCATAAAGTAATTTTTTATGAAATACCAGACATAAAGTACACCTTACATCAAGAGTAAAGTATTGATAAAAATTTGGGTTATGTGTAAATTATGAAATTTATGAACATATTAACATTTTTTGCTACTGTTTCTATTTTAATTACCGCAAGTTGATGTTCATTTGCATCATAGTTATCAACATAGTTATCTTCTGTTTTGCACTAGTACAATCTGAAGTATATTGTATCAAATATACATTTTATAATTTGATTTTTCACCCATTTATATGAGGGTCATTCATTAAGTAAAGAACCAAAAACATCTAGTTGAAAAAATCCAAATAAATATATTATACATTATATTGTTACTATATTAATAAAAATTTCTTTCTTAAACCATTAAAATGTGACATCCTTTCAAAAATTTTATTTCTGTATGACATTTGTATGATTTCTGATTAAAGAGAGTATAAAACCATCTGAAATTTAGCGGGCCTCCGTAGCCGAGTGGTAGCGTCTCGGCTTTTCATCCAGAGGTCCCGGGTTCGAATCCTGGTCAGGCATGGCATTTTTCACACACGCTACAATTAGTTTATCTCATCCTCTGAAGATATAACCTAACAGTGATTCCAGAGGTGAAACAAAAAGAAAAAAAAAAAATCTAAAATTTAATCTGGGATGCTCAAGAAGTATGGTAAAAGTTGTATGGATTACATAGATTTCTAGACATTAATAAAAGGAGATTGTTCTTAACTTGACTCATTTGTATTTTTTAAATTTATATTATATCTTACTTCTTTACCAAACAGGTAATTTCAGTGATTTACAACAATTTTTTTAGAAGTTCTAATGATGATTTATTGGTAAGTTTTTCATAATTACTAACATTTTTAAAAAGCAAATTGGAATATCTAAGCAGATGTTTTGAAGATATTTTTAATTTTTTTGAAATCATTGATAAATACAAAAGTGTTATAGTACAATGATAAATAGTTTGATGTATTCTAATATTCAGTTTTTGTAGAAAGATTATTTGAAAAAATTTTGGTAAAAAATTGAACACATTCTCACAAACCAGAGAAATTTTGCTTAAATACTTTAATTGCCATTTTGTTAAACTCAAAAAAAAAATCATGAAGGTCAATTTTTTTGCTTTTCCACTTTGTTTCATGCACCTATTTCTATTTATAGACAAATCCATTTTAAAAACTTAGATATTAAGAAATAAAATAATCTTTAAAAAACAAAATTAAATTAATTTAAAAACAACAGCTCTAAATAAATTAAAAATGTAATGATTAAATAAAATGAAAAAAAAAAAAAAAAAAAAAATAGAAATTTTTAATTTAACTATGATGCTTATAAATACAGCAGATATTTAAGAAACTTTGTGTAATTGCAATTAAGATAAGTTTATGTTTGTTTTAAAGCACTGCCTGAAAAATAAAATTTTCAAATGGGTAATATATTAATAAATTTATTCCTATTTTTTCACACCTGAAGCAAAACAGTATCTTCCTTTAGAATTCTCTTCTTCATTATTACATCCATCATTTGGATCAGTTGAAATAGGAAGGAGAGTACGTCCATCTGGCGTTTCAGTCATACGTAATTCACCATTACTGTAGCTACGCAGTGATGACATCAGTTCTTCAGTATTACCATAGACAACACTGCCATCAATATAACTGGTAGCCTGATTTAATTGTTCCCTTGGACCTAAATAGTTATAAAATACATAAAACATCAAAACAATATCAAAATAAAATATGAGATCTAATTCTACTGATTAATATTTAATAAATATATATTTTCAACTTTTTAGATTAAATTAGAGAGTGGAATTATTAACTATTATTAAATTGGATTGATATAAATGCTGAAGTTAAAAAATATTGGGTATGATTAGTGGATGGATGATTGACCATTCGTTTAAATCATGTGGTGTTGGCATTCTCTAGCATGTTTCAAATTTACAAAATATTTTGAATAAGTTAAACCTTACTTGTAAAGAAACCTTTTCATATGTATCCATGAAACTCTAGCATGATTCATTTGTTTAAACTGTAATGAGATTTCGTTTGTTTAAACCCTGAGTTACCTGGCCAACAAAAAAAGATTTCTTTTTATGTGGTGTGCTGTAGGGTTACACAACAAATTAAATTACATTATAAGTATTAAAACAAAAGTTATCTCATTGAATATAATAATTTATTTGACAAAAAAAAAAATTTGATGTGGACAGTACGTCTTTCTTGTATGCCAATTAAATTACACATACACATTTTAAAAAAATGGAAAGTACAAAAAATGTTATTTCATTAATAATTTCTGATATATTTTTCATAATTTTTATTGTTATTATTGAATTATTGTACATTTTTTTACAATGAGAGGTTAATAATTTTTAATAAATCAATTTATTTAAAGTAAAAAAAAGTTAAAAAAAAAAATAGAAGATGAAGTCTGATTTGAAGCTGATGTCCCTTCCCCTAATAAGATCCAAATATTTAATTAATTAAAATTTCAATTGGCTATATTTCTGGAACCATGAAAATAAGTATCATATATGATATATCATTGAAAAGCTCTCAATGAGAGCTTATTCCTGCAGTTAAGAAAATATCCAAAAGCCAATTTTTTTTTAGGATTTTGGGCTTTTTTGGATACTTTTGGTCAGTCTATTGCAATCAAAAGGGGAGGTGTACAACTAGATGTTACAACAGCTCTAAATCCAAAATTTCAGCATCGTACAGCTAATCTTTTTTTGAATTATGTGAGATACATATGTATGTATAGATGTCACGCTGAAACTAGTCACAATGGATTCAGGGATGGTCAAAATGGATATTTCTGTTGAAATCTGAGAATTTTTGAAATTTTTCATGATCACAATACCTTCTTTACTGTGTACAAGGAAGTAATAAGAACAAAGTCTTATTTGCTAGAATCTCATTGACATTGTTTTTTTTTGTATAAAAATACAAAAGTTTTGAAAAATATTGGTTATAAGATCAAAATAGTTCAATTAATTTTCATTAATTGAAGGCAGAAAAAGAGTCCACTTCAATTTGAAATAACTAAATGCTTGGACGGCTTTGGTCTTAAATCTTTTTGTCATGATTAAGGATTTTATGAAAAATAAAAATCTTTGTTGAAAGATTATGAACTTGAAAATAAGTTTGAATTTTATAACATTTCAATTTCTCTTAAGGAAGAGGGTTACCTAGAGTACCTGAATGAGCAACAGAGCTCAATTTCTTTACCATTCAGTTTTAATGACCCAAGAAACATGACTTATGGGATGTGTGGATCATAGTCTTTCAATCTTTAAGTAAAGAGACTTCAGGTCCTTTTGCAAAAGAGAGCCTAAAGCTCTTTGAAAATATTATTTTTTGAAAATTCTTTTTAAAGTTATGTTGCATTTTGAAAAAAATATTACAATATTTTTTAAAAGTGGTTAGTTATTGCAATATTTAATAATTGCAACTCTTTATAGCTGTGGGAGCTAGTTTCTGTTGGGATATGAATGCTTCAACTTCTTGGACAGCATTGTTTTTTTAATTTTTCTACAGGTAAAACATGTTACGAAAACATAGAAATGATTTTGAATCATTTGTAGGTTTTATAAAGTCCATTTATTTAGGGAGCTATAGGCTACTAATATGCATATCCTTTGTAATAAAGCTATATGATGGCTTAAAGAAAGACATCTGCTAGTAGTGAGTATGCACATTTTGGCACTCAGATTTTAGAAAATAATCATTGCATGTATTGATTAATGATTATATAAGTTAATATCTTTGCAATTTAAATTGTATTGTACATACCTAGGGTACAAGTAGGAGCAGGTGCAGACCTTACAAATTCCAGACAAGTGATGTTTGTGAAGTAAGGATCTGTAGGACCAACTTTAACTGGGAAACACTCAGGATGTATTTCATTCAAAGGTTTGTCACAACAAGAAATTGTTCCACCATCTTTACCTAAAAAACAGAAAATATAAAAATCAAAATTAAAAATTCATCGACAGAAATGAAAATAAATTCTTTTTTTTATATGTTGTGAATATGAAACTATTTTGGTTTGCTGAAACATCATAAACAAATTAGCAGTATTATGTTATTAAATATTTATGAAAAATACTTAAAACTGCCTGAACCACCATGTTGGGCAAGAATGTGTATTTTATTTTTAAAGATTCTCAGTTCATAACCATATTATACAACTATTATGTTTATGTCTTTTTATATGTTTCCTTCCTTAATAATTACTTAACTCTTGGGTTTCAGATGAAAGTATATGAAACTCAAATTCCAAAATTATTACATTACATTATAAGGTGAACAAATAGATGTTAATTGTTTACATGGGAATTTAATTCTGTATGCTTCATGATTTATATGAAATAAAAACCAATATAAAAAATTGTTGCATAATTATTTTATATAAAATTTAAGATACTTGAACTTATAAACTATAATAACTGATGAAAGAAGAAATTTACTAAGTTAAATCAGTTAGATAGCTGAACCTATAGTTATTCATAAAAAAATACTATTGCATGGTTAGAAACATATACTAATACTTCATTTCAAACAATATTCTAAATTTTTGGGTAAGAATACATTATGGAAAATACAAAATGTACAGATTCAGTTTCTTGCAAGTATAAACTATTTTAATGTAATCTTTTTATTAGAAATTTTGTTCTATTAAAACCCCTATAAATAAACAAATTTTTTCATGGTGAGGCGGGTGAATTCTGATTTAAGCTTAATGTAAGTTTTTATTTTGATTTGAAATTTTAGCATATCTATTTTTTTCAATAATGAGTATTGGACTGTAGTTAAAATTTTACAACACATCTTTAATTGAAATAAAATGTATTTAATTTTTAATATCAGTACTGTTATCAATACACTCAGTTGATAGTCAAATGCCAACTTTTGACAGATGAAAATAAATGTAATTTAAAAAAGTGAAGAAAAAGAGAATAACAACTAACAGATTTTATTTCTATATGGATGACAAACATGGGAATAGAGAAAAAACAAAAAAGAAAAGCTGAAGGCATTAGAAATGTGGGTATGGAGGAAGTGGAATAAAATTAGATAAACAGGCAGGGTAAAAAAAAAAGAAGATAATAAGGAACTAAATGAGAATGAAAGGTCATACAGAATAATTCAGAATAGGACATATGAGGGAGAAAAGTTGATCAAAGCTTTGTTAAAACGATCTACAGAAGTACAAAGAAGAATGGACGATGAGAGTAAAAAGTTACAATCTAATAAGAGATTGAAGCAGTCAGGGAGTTGAACATTCTGCTTGTAAAGAAACTGGAATGGACATGATGCAATGGACCTACTTTAAGGCAGTAAACATTTGATGAGGATAAACATAAAAAAAAAAAAAAACAGCAAATTTATAGAAAAACTAATTATTTTGATAAATATACAGAACTTTAAGATAATAAAGAAAATATTCCTCTCTAATGGTGCACTGTTAAGATGGATTACGTAGTATATTAAGGTGGGTTATGTAGGTGGATCATATAGTACTGTGTGCTTACTGTACTGCTACTGCTACTGTCTTCTACCACCTCAATTTACACATATGGTAGTATGCTTGTACTGAATTCTGATTTTTTATGTTGAAACACTGTGAACATATTCATTCCCTCCACCTTGATTTTCTTTTAGCTCATTAGTACTCTTTTGTTTGTAAATTAAAACATAGCCTCGGGATCAAGACAAAGAGGATGTAATTATTGACTGCTGTTTATATGAGCTCGTACAAAAAGAATAACAGAAGAAGAAAAAAGAAAAACCTATTTGGTTCATAATTTATACCAAAAATTTCAGAAGAATTTTAATTATTATTGGTCATTCCCAAATTACAATGGTGTGATTAACAGGAACGTAGTGATACAAGCACTTCTAAATACCGGTTCACTGTATTCTAATTACAAAGGTTCATTTTCAATAGTGTTTTTGGCTATAGTTGATGCAAATTACAATTCTGTAGTCATGGATGTAGGAAGATATGGGAAATCTAGTGATGGTGATATTCTGAGAACCCTGAATCTAGTTCAGCATCTGGAACAACAGATGCGCATATACCTCCACCAAAACAACTACAGGATCTTCAGATCCATTGCCTTTTGTGCTGGTGGGAGACACAGGTTTCCCTGTTAAGAAATATTTACTGCAACCCTACCCAATACTCTTTGCAGAATAATGAAAATCAAAAAATATTTAATAATCGTCTATCAAGAGCCTGGCGTACCTCAGAAATTCTTTTGGCCAACTGGTACAAAAATTTCAAGTATTCTACGGGTGTTTTCAGATGAAGCCTAGAAACATGGAAAAAATTACACTTGCTGCTTGTATTCTGTATAATTTCCTTCATGAATACAATTTTGAATTTTCGTTTGACAATTCTGAATCTGACCTACTTCCATTCCAAATGTCGGAGGCCGTGGTATCACAAAAGACATGGAAGTTTGTTGAAAATTCAGTGATTATTTTGAAGGACCAGAAAAGGTTCCATGACAAGTTAATGTGATAAAAACAGGCTTGATAAAAAAATGCAAGCAAAGATTAATGGAAATGTTATACTTTTGACGTGAAAAATTATTAATTGTCAGACTCATCTCTTTCTCTTTATCTGTTTAGCCTCCGGAACCACCGTAAGGTATTATTTCAGAGGATGAATGAGGATGATGTGTATGAATGTGAATGAAGTGTAGTCTTGTACAATCTC